>CAUYQU010049011.1:0-34175 GCA_963574635.1 Cheracebus regulus | reverse complement strand
TGATTGGGCCTGGGCGGCTACTTAAGAGCCTACAGAAGGGGAAGAAGGAGGAGAAGACGGAAGACAGCTGAACCGCTGGGGCGCCTGCAACACCCGAGCTTCCCACAATAAAGTTGCCAGAACAAGTACCTGTTGTTGTGTGCTCCTTGCCGGCCGAGGCGCGCGCGACAGTCTTACAAAACTAAACATAGTCTTACTATATTATCCAGCAAGCATGCTCCTTGGTATTTACCTCATGAATTGAAAACGTATGTTCACACAAAAGCCTGCACACAAATGTTTATATCATCTTTATTCATAATTGACAAAATTTGGAAGCAACCAATCACTCCTTCAATAGGTGAATAGACAGATAAACTGTGGCACATCCAGACAATGAAATATTATTCAGCATTAAACAGAAATGAGCTATCAAGTCATAAAAAGACATGGAAGAAACTTAAATGGATATTACTAAGTGAAAGAAGCAAATCTGAAAAGGCTACATACTGTACGATTCCAACTATATGACATTCTGAAAAGACAAATCTGTGAAAACAATAAAGAGACTAACATGGTGAAACCCCATCTCTACTAAAAACACAAAAATTAGCTGGGCATAGTGGTATGCGCCTATAATCCCAGCTACTTGGGAAGCTGAGGCAGAAGAATTGCTTGAACCCAGGAGGAAGAGGTTACAGTGAGCTGAGATCACACCTTTGCACTCCAGCCTAGGTGATAGAGCAAGACTCTGGCTCAAAAAAAAAAAAAAAAAAAAAAGCCAGTGGTTGCCAGAGTTTAGCAGAAAGAGAAGGATGAATACAGGTAGAGCACAAAGATTTTAGAGCAGTGAAACTTCTATATGATACATCACTGATGGATACACACCATTATACATTTGTCAAAATGGAATGTACAAGTGAAGACTCATGTATACTATGGACTTTGTGAGATAATGGTGTATCAAAGTAAGTTCATCAATTTTAACAAATGTACTACTCAGGTGTAGGATGTTCATAGAGAAGGTGGTAGAGGGGATATGGGAACTCCTTAAACCTTCCACTCAATTTTTCTATAAACCTAAAACTGGTCTAAAACAATAAAAATAAATAGTTTTTATATTAAAAAAATACTAGTTTTAGAAATAAATTAAATTCATGATATAGTAATGTATATGCTTCTTTATTAAGAAAATAATCACAAGTCTAAGAACAAAAACTTCAGTGTATTGACTATGAACAGTATTTTAAGATATTTGTAACAAATATAATACAGTATAAACTTCTCTATGATTTTTATTGGTGATAAAGTCACAAATAAAACTAATACTACTGTGATTTGTTGCTAATATTTATAATCAAAGGAAATGCTACATTTTGACTAGAAGTTAATGAAAATAAAGATATAAACTTTATTTTTTTTTTAAACTGAATCTCACACTGTCACCCAGGCTAGAGTGCAGTGGCACAATCTCAGCTCATTGCAACCTCCGCCTCCTGGGTTAAAGCAATTCTCCTGCCTCAGCCTCCCAAGTAGCTGGGATTACAGGCACCTGCCACGGTGCCCAGCTAATTTTTTGTATTTTTTTAGTAGAGACGGGGATTCACTATGTTGGCCAGGCTGGTCTCAAACTCCTGACCTTGTGATCCACCTGCCTCAGTCTCCCAAAGTGCTGGGATTACAGGCATAAGCCACATAACATGAACTTTATTTCATCTAAGTTCAGGGTCTCTGAATTTTATTCATAAACTCCTTGATGGAGGGGGAGTCTGCAGATTCTTCACTTAGATTATTCTAAACAAATTGGATTGATTTTGTTATAAAGAAACACTGCAGCAATTAGGAAGGAAACCATGGAACCATCTCACAACCCACTGCAGTAGTTAATTGTTACTGATAATTTAACTACAAACTAGTCTTTGTTACTGAAAAAAAAAATTGCTTTCTGAGTCATCTTCATTGAACCTTTTTGTTTTTTTTTTTTTTAGCACCTGCTATAGACTGAATGTGTCCCCTCCAAAATTCATATGTTAGAACCTAATCTGCACTGTGAATGTATTTGGAGGTGGGGCCTTTTGGAGGTAGTTAAGTTAGGAAGGCAGAGATCTCATGAATGGGATTCATGCTTTTATAAAAGAGATTCCAAGGGGATCTCTTTCTCCTTTTACCCCTTCTACCATATGAGGTTACAGTGAGATGGCAGTGTATGAACAAGGAAATTGACCCTCACCAGATAATGAATCTCCAATTAATCTTAGACTCTCCAGCCTCCAACATGGTGAGAAACACATTTCTGTTGTTTATAAGCCACCTCGCCTATGGCATTTTGTTATAGCAGCCCAAATGGACTAAGGCAGTATTCTTGATGCTTAGGCTATTATATGGCTTCTCCAGAGCTCTTATTGTTCTGCCACTATTAATACCTTCCCTGTGCAGCCCCTTGAACCACATGCAGATTCAGCTCAAATCAAGTCCCGATTCAAAGGGATCAAGGCTCAGTGATGTGCTATGAGCTTTTCCCTCTAGTTGGCGGGCCATCAGCTCAGGCTCCTAGTTTCTAATTGTCGCTGTTATTTTCTATTGCTTTGGAGTCTAGATTCTAGCCTTACGCATCAATTTATTCTACATGTTCTCTTTACCATAAGGAAAGCATGTCTTACTCTCCATGGCTCCTCCAGGCTGGGTACCAGATTGAAGAACACTTGAATCCAACCTGAGCGTGGAGCTTAGCCTAGCCCAATCAAGCAGAGCCAAGATCAGCTACATCACAACTGACATATAGACCCATGAGCATGAGCAAAAGCACATCTCAGAAGACAAAGCAAGTTTTGTACCTGTGGAGTTAAGATGGTATCCAGAACACTGAGAAATACTATGCAGTATTTCCATGCAGGCAACTCAGATTCTACATCCTAACAGGAAGGTCAAGACCCGGTAAAACAGAAGTTAATAACAGCAACAGTAAGTAACAGAAATTCCTCACTCTGTGCCCAGCACTGGCCTAACAGCTGTTTGTAGGTCAACTCATTTAATAATTTTGGAAGATACTATTATATTCCCCCATTTAATAGATGAGGAAATCAAGGCACAAGATAGCTGAGAAATTTACCTGAATATGCACAGCTGTACTGCAATTTTAATCTAGACTCTTTGATTCTAGAGTACTTTTAATCCTAGTGCTCTGGGTCTATGTCTCTGGGTCACTAAAAATGTCCTGGGTATTAATCCTGGCAGCCAGGTGACCCCCACCTCTGGATGCCCACTGGTTGTCTTAAAGTTGAAATTCCCTGAAAACCTTTCTGCCTCTTTCCCTTAAGTATTCTGTAGAGGTGATTCTTCTTCTTTTTTCTTTACTTTTAAGTTCAGGGTACAAGTACAAGTGCAGGTTTGTTACACAGGTAAATTGTGTCATGTGGATGGTGGGAGGGGGATGTTTCACAGATTAGTTCATCACCAAGATGTTAAGCCTAATACTCACTACTTATTTTTCCTGATTCTCTTCCTCCTCCCACCCTCCACTTTCCAAAATGCCCCATTGTGTGTTGTTCCCCTCTGTGTGTCCATGAGTTCTCATCACTTAGCTCCCACTTATAAATGAGAACATGCAGTATTTGGTTTTCTGTTCCTGTGTTAGTTTGCTAAGGATAATGTCCTCCAGCTCCATTCTTATTTCAATAGCCAAGAGTCAAACTTCACACACATTCTTATTTGGCACTTAAGTCATCAGAAACATCTCACTTTTCCTAATGTTGGGGCTCAGAAGATGATATCCCCAAAATGCTGCTTTGGACTTCAAACTGAGAACACCTTGGAGGCAGCAAGTGCAGAATTCTGTCGTTCTCTTATCTGCCTAAGGAAAGTTCCTCCAGAAGAAATGCCATTGTTGTGATACTCCTTTCTATGAGCTCTTAAAACAGAAATGATCAACTCACAGGGAAGGAGACTAAAGGGAAGGTTCATACCACCTATTCTTCTGAGGACTCACACCTGAGAGAGTTTATCTGAATACAAGACAAACTTCGTTTACCATGCTTTTCTTTCCCTCAACCTCCTATAACTTGTTACCACCTCCCCTGAGAAACCACAACCCTTATTTATTTCTGTAGCTCAGGATACTATAAAAATTTCAACCATCTGGCCCTCCTTTGAGCTTTATTTTGCAAAACTCCTGTGAGTACGCATATAATCAATTTATATGCCTTTTCTCTTGTTAATCTGCCTACTGCTAGTTTATTCCAGAGACTTAAATTATCAAACCTTCAGAAGGTAGAAGGAAAATTCTCCTCATCCCTACACTAACATAAGCTTCTAATAAAATAGTTTCATGTGCTTGAACTACCTTTAGGAAAATTGGAGTCCCATCTAATTTTCATTTATTCATTCATTCAACAAATATTATTGAGTGCCTACTATACAGTAGCAGGCATAATTCTAGGCACAGGGATTGTAGAAGCAATAAAATAGAGGTCCTGCTCTCATGGACTCACATTCTAGCTGGTGGGCAGGGGAGATATATACAATAAACAAATATATGTCAGGAAAAGATATAAATCAAGGAGAAAAATAAAGGAAAGTGTATTTATGACCAGAGAAAAAAGCAGGTGATTTTCCAAATAATAAAATTCCACAGTTCTATAATTAAATTTTGTCACAATATTACATATATTCAGATATTTCTCAGATCAAATCATGACCACTACAAAAGCTTACATATAAGAAAATTCTAGTAGACTATGCTACCTCATAAGGAGATGTTATCTTTATGAATATGAAGACATAGCTCATTAAAATAATGTTAGCAGTGGCAAATCCATATGGGTCTGCAGCAACTTGATTCTTGCCTCCTTGAGGGTAAGGGGCATAAGGTAGAGTGAGAGGCTGAGGCAAGTTTTTAAGCAGGAGTGCGTTTATTACAAAGTTTTAGAGCAGGAATGAAAGGAAACAAAGTACACTTGGAAGAGGGTGACTTGAGAGGGGTGACTTGAGGGATCCAAGTGCCCTGTTTGACCTTTATCTTGGAATTTTGTTTGTTGGCATGCTTCTGGGATTTTGTGTCTCTCCTCCCGTGATTTTTCCCTTAGGGCGGGTTGTCTGCAGGCACAGTGGCCTCCCAACACTTGGGAGGGGCCGCATGTGCGGTGTGTTTACTAAAATTGTGTACAAGCTCATTTGAGGCCTTCCCTTACCAGTCAAGCATTCCTAGAGGAAAGTCATAGATCAGTTAAACTCCTCCATTTTGCCCCTTGGTGTGCATGCTTGAGCCCACTTGCCCAACTCCTGAGGTCCTAGTGGAAAGCTGCTGATCACCAGCTTCAGGTGTTTTCTATGCACTGGGACCTGCCTTTCCCTGGCTCCAGCTATGACCTATTATTATTTTAGAGACCGTTTAACAATCACCTGACCATCAGCTGATGATTGCCTGACATTCCTGAGGTTGGTGCGGGAACTTCTCCTGCCATGCTCATGTCAGCCTAGCTACCCACTCTAACAATAATCATTGCATGTATGTGTATTTTTTCCAAGGTCTTATTATATACAAAATTTATATTCATTAAAACCCTAGCCCCTTCTTTTTTTAATCCACAGTGACCTTGATATTTAAAAATATTATTTGAAAAGTCCAGTGGCTAAATACTTAAAGAGGAGAAATAAACCTTAAAAATTCTGAAATAACATAAAAACTTGAACTGAAAGTATTTTCCAATTAGAAATATGCTTTAAAAGGAAGCCCTACAACAAAATCTCTTCACAAATATGTTTTTTAAGAGAGTCTCTGATTTCTTTGTCCATAAGGCTGGAGACGTCTGTGTGCTTCCAGGACCCCACTGAATTTCTAGGCAGAATTTCTTGGAAGATTTCATACCCTCATTCCCAGAACCTGAGAATGTGAAGTCACTTCTATGATTATATTACATTGTATGGCACAGTTGACCTTAAAAATGGGCAGATTATTTAAGTGGATCTAATCCAATCCCATTAGTCCTTAACAGCAGAGAACTTTCTCCTGATGGTGGCATAAGAGGAAGGCAGAAGAGAGAAGGGAAATTCAGGGATATCTGAGGCATGAGAGGGATTTAACATACCATCATCACTGGCTGAAGATGGAGGGCTGCAAAGAGGGGACTTCAGTCCTACAACTGTAAGAAACTGAATCCTGCCAACAGCCTGAAGGAGCCTGGAAGCCAGTTTTTCTCCAGAGCCCATAGAAAGAAATGTAACTGTGCTATGTTGCTAGCTTTTATTTTAGCCTTGTGAGATTCTGGAGCAGAGAATCCAGCCAATCCCCCCAAGACTTCTGACCTGCAGAACTGAGAATTAATAAATAGTATTGTCCAAAAGCCCTAAGTTTGCAGCAAGTAATTAAGGCAGCATAAAAAGAAACAATACACCCACTTATCCTATGCCCTGGCAAATGTCTCTAGACAGTTCCAGTTTCTGTCATTAGGACTGTTTCTTCTGGATTCACCCAACTGAACCACTTGTCACAGTATTGAAAACAGTGTTATTCTGTTCCTACTACTTAGACCTTGTTTGTCTTTTCTGTGTTGGTGGTGTTTTCCTCCTGCACTGGTACAGTATCCATTCATTAGTGACAGACACTTTCTCAGGGTCATGTTGTGCTCTGCATTACTGAGTGCATTGTTTGTTGTGTTAGCTGAGGATGCTTGATATTTTGTTAGCTTGGCCCTACCATTCTTTCAGCAATCTTTGCCTGTATCTACAGTTCTCCTATTTTAACCAAAGTGTAATAAATCAAATCAGTCAAACTACCAGTGGAATTAGGTTTATTCCTCACATACTTATTGTTTTAATTGTAAAATTGGCTGTTGTTTCGATACTTCATAGGTTGCAGCATCAGCAAGTTGAAGAACATTGGCAGCCTCACACTCATTATTGGAATCTGGTAGTCATTGCTGCTACAATGTGTGGCTTACTTCTCAATCTCAGTAAAATACAAAAATATCAGGATCTCTTGCAAAACTTTACTCATGATGCATGACCTGAACTCTGAAAATTGACTCTTCTTTCTAAACAGAGTGACAAGCCTCTGGAGGCTACAAAACTCCGCTTATGTTTCTCTTGTACAAGGATCTCCAGCTGTAAAGAGGAAGGTCACTGGGTGGAATGGAAGCAGATTTCAGACCAGTAGAAAAGGATGCCTAAGAATTAGAACTATCAAATTAAACCTGGAGGGATAAAATACTGACAAATCAAATCCAACAGCACATCAAAAAGCTTATCCACCATGATCAAGTCAGCTTCATCCCTGGGATGCATGGCTGGTTTAACATGCAAATTGATAAATGTAATCCATTACATAAACAGAACCAAAGACAAAAACCACATGATTATCTCAATAGATGCAGAAAAGACCTTCGACAAAATTCAACAGCCCTTTATGCTAAAAACTCTCAATAAACTAGGAACATATCACAAAATAATAAAAGCTATTTATGACAAACCCACTGCCAATATCATACTGAATAGGCAAAAATTGGAAGCATTTCCTTTCAAAACTAGCACAAGACTGTCCCCTCTATTACCACTCCTATTCAACATAGCATTGGAAGTTCTGGCCAGAGCAATCAAGCAAGAAAAAGAAATAAAGGGTATTCAATTAGAAAAAGAGGAAGTCAAATTGTCTCTATTTGCAGACCACATAATTGTATATTTAGAAGACCGCATCATCTCAGCCCAAAATCTCCTTAACCTGATAAGCAATTTCAGCAGTCTCAGGATACAAAATCAGTGTGCAGAAATCACAAGCATTTCTGTACACCAATGACAGACAAACACAGAGCCAAATCATGAGTGAATTCCCATTCACAATTGCTACAAAGAGAATAAAATACCTAGGAATACAACTAACAAGGTATGTGAAAGACCTCTTCAAGGAGAACTACAAACCACTGCTCAAGGAAATAAGAGAGGACACAAACAGATGGAAAAACATTCCATGCTCATGGTTGGGAAGACTCAATATCATGAAAATGGCCATACTGTCCAAAGTAATTTATAGATTTAATGCTATCCCCATCAAGCTACCATTGACTTTCTTCACAGAATTGGAAAAAACCACTTAAACGTCATATGGAACCAAAAAAGAGTCCACATAGCCAAGACAGTCCTAAGCAGAAAAAAAAAAAATAAACAAAGCTGGAGGCATCACACTGATTTCAAACTATACTATAAGGCTACTGTAATCAAAACAGCATGGTACTGCTACCAAAACAGAGATATAGACCAATGGAACAGAACAGAGGCCTCAGAAATGTCACCCACCTACAACCATCTCATCTTTGACAAATCTGACAAAAACAAGCAATGGGAAAAGGATTCCCAATTTAATAAATGGTGTTGAGAAAACTGGCTAGCCATCTGCAGAAAGCTGAAATTAGACCCCTTCCTTATACCTTATACAAAAATTAACTCCAGATGGTTTAAAAATTTAAATATAAGACCTAACACCATAAAAACATTAGAAAAAAATCTAGGCAATTCCATTCAGGACATAGGCATGGGCAAGGACTTCTTGACTAAAACACCAAAAGCAATGGCAACAAAAGCCAAAATAGACAAATGAGATCTAATTAAACTTCAGAGTTTCTGTACAGCAAAAGGAACTATCATCAGAGTGAACTGGCAGCCAACAGAATGAAAAAAATTTTTTGCAATCTACCTATCTGTCAAAGGGCTAATATCCAGAATCTACTAAGAACTTAAACAAATTTACAAGAAAAAAAACAACCCCATCAAAAAGTGGGCAAATGATATGAACAGACACTATTCAAAAGAAGACATTTATGCAGCCAACAAACATATGAAAAACAGCTCATCATCACTGGTCATTAGAGAAATGCAAATCAAAACCACATTGAGATACCACCTCATGCCAGTTAGAATGGTGATCATTAAAAAATCTGGAGACAACAGATGCTGGAGAGGATGTGGAGAAATAGGAACACTTTTACACTGTTGGTGGGAGTGTAAACTATTTCAACCATTGTAGAAGAGAGTGTGGTGCTTCCTCGAGGACCTAGAAATAGAAATTCCATTTGATCCAGCAATCCTGATCCAGCAATCCCATTCATGGGTATATACCCAAAGGATTATAAATCATCTATAACCCAAAGGATTATGAATCATTCTATTATAAAGACACATGTACACATATGTTTATAACGGCACTGTTTACAATAGCAAAGACCTGGAACCAACTCAAATGCCCATCGACAATGTAGTGGACAAGGAAAATATTGCACATATACACCACAGAATACTATGCAGCTATAAAAAATGATAAGTTTGTGTCCTTCGTTGGGACACAGATGAATCTGGAAACCATCATTCTCAGCAAACTGACACAAGAACAGAAAATCAAACACCACATTTTCTTACTCATAGGTGGGTGTTGAACAATGAGAACACATGGACACAGGGAGGGAAACATCACACACTGGGGTCTGTTGTGGGGGTCTAGGGGAAGGACAGCGGGGGGCGGGAGGTTCAGGAGGGATAACATGGGGAGAAATACCAGATACACTATGGGTGCTTGGAGGATGGAGGCAGAAAACCACATTGGCATGTATGTACCTATGCAATAATCCTGCATGCTCTGCACATGTACCCCAGAACCTAAAGTACAATAAAAAAAAGAAAAGAAAAGTCCAAGCCTTTATATCTCATTTAATTCATGAACAAGATTCAGGATGTTTCAAGGAGGGCATGACCTTGGGCAACGCAACTCTGAATCTGAGGCAATGCCTGATACCTGGAGGCTTTCTGGGGTCTGCACTCCCACAGATGGAAATAAATCTTTTTTAAGCAATGATCTGGGTGATGCCTTATTGTGTCTACATCAGAGAGAAATAACTTGGAGTATACCATAGACACATGTTTTATAATATTCTCTGCCTCAGTCCCAGGATATTGTTACAGGTTTCTTGATGTAGGAAACTGTGAAACAAGTGTAAATTAACTTTGAAGACCTAATATAAATTATAATATTTTCAAGGTCAGGATATCTCAATAGACTCAAGTGTTCCTTGAAAAATATTAAACTTCAATTTCAATAAAAACAGAACATCAACACCAGTAACTACATTGGTATACAAAAATATCCATTCAACAAGAATTTTTGCATGCTTATTACAATGTCAGAGGCAATGTTGGTAATACAGGTGATGTAGAAGTGTAATAAATCTCAACCCAAGATGATAATCGTACCTGAATTACCTAGCATAAGTTTACTGATACTACAGTTAAAATTTGAAAAGTTTTCACTACAAAAGCCTTTACGTGTGACCCATGCCTTGTGGTGAGCATGCCTTGTTGCCTGAAGCCATTTAGTAACTCACATTTTTCCCCACTATGTTGTTTGAATCCATTGCATTAACAAAACAGCTGAAGAAAGGATTATTTCTAAAGATCAGATCTAGAAGTAGAGCTAATAACTTTATTCACATGCCATTGAAAATAACTTCAATGCCTATGGACACTGAATTGTAAAGTAAAGCATGGCAGAATCCAAGAAAACTAGGACATATTGACCATTGGTGTACGTTCTTAGCCTTTGCAACAGCTCCTGAGATGAGTGAGAACATCATAGAAAGGCAAGACAACCTAAAAGAGTAGAACTGCTGGTAAGGTAATTATATTGACTTAGAGTTCAAAGAAAGAAGTGTAATTGTCATTCACAGCATCTGAGGAAGTTTGTGGAAGGAAGAACTACAAATAAGAATAATGGGTTGCACTTTTGCTCTATTGAGCAATTATTCTAGGAATAATTTGAAAGTTATATAAGGGAAAAATCTCAACAATTAATCATTCAATTTTTTTGAAGTACAGAATGCATAAAGATCTATTGTTAAGAATTTGGAATATTTATACTTATTGAATTATAAGCTTCTTGTACTTAGAGATAATTAATGTGCATATGATAAAATCTTCTATGCAGATTCAACAATTATTGAAGTGTGGGATGATGGATTACAATCATTATTTTACTTGAAGCCCAAATAATTGCTTCCAAACTATTGTAATTGTCAAGAAATGTACTAAAATGTGTAGACAGGTTGTTGTAGTTCAGTAGCATTTAAATTTTTATTGGGGTCAAGATGGGAAGGTAGGGAAGCATCCAAATTATCTATGCAATTTTAGTATGTAATGTCTTGAAAAAAATGTGAGCTTAAGACTAAGTGAAGGAAGAAAATAGCTCATCTATAATCAATTTCTCCCAATTTTCTTACTAAAAGATATGAGATTACTTCATTATTAAGAAAGTTCTGTGAAGAACCCACACTATTTGTATTTCTTGAAAAAAAGAATGCTAACACTGAGAAAAAACAACTGTGAGTAAAAGAAAACAACTCCCAGTCTATGGTTGTATAAGCTGCCATCTAACCGCCACTGCACAACAAGGCTTTGTAGTGAATATGGTGAACAAACTCACATAAGCAAAAGTACACATGGAAATCAGGGTGAGTGTCAGTGAAAGGGACTGAGTTAAGACTAGGTAGAAAAAGCATCAAAAATGATTAAATTCATCATAAATCTAAAAATACAATATCAATAACTGAAAAGACAAAAGCACAAACTATGGAGGAGGGATTTCAAATTAAGAATAATTTAATGAGCCAGATACCATATAAAGAGCCACAATTGCTATATACAGGGACACATTTGGTTTAAATGAGCAAGCATGATTTAAATGGTCAAACTAATAAAGACATAGCTTCTCAAGGGAACAAAGGGCAATAAGAAGGAAGACAAAAACACATATTGGCAATTGGGTGGTAAATAGGAAAAAAAGAAGTAAAAGTGGAAATTTTAGAGTTCTTAAAAAAAATGAAAGAAAACTGCAAAATCATGGGACTCACAACTATGCCACTATCAGCAAAACATAAAAACAAAAATCTTGTTATATAGCTGAACTTTGAAAGACAAGCAAAGGAGAATGTCATTAAACAAAAATCTGGAAAATACCCCAATATTATAAAATTAAACAAAGGAAAAATCTGTAGACAACTATTGCAGTAAATCAGGAAACAAAATTTTCCAAATCAACTGGAGAAAATTTCTCCTTGAAAAATAGAAATGAAACAGAATAAAAGCTGCAATACTATGCCTCAAACAATATTAAATATATTCAAACAAGCATTTGAAGATATATAAAATCTTAAGAATTTCACAAAGAACAAACAAATACACAATAAAACTGGAAAAAAATTGATTGAACTCTGAAAAGTAATGAAAGGATAAATAAGATTACTTTAGAAATAAAGAAAAAATTGCTCAATTTTTTGGGTGAAAAAACACCACAGCAATAATTGACCTGGATGAACATTTACTAAAGATTATTGAAAAAGGGCAAGATATCAATCAAGGGAATGTTTATATCATAAAGATACAAGAAAAAAGAATGCAAATGACATGAAGAAAGAACACGTCTCATGGAGAAATAGGCACCTAACGCTCACAGATTGTTGTTGGTAATTTAAATTAGGACAGTACTTCTGTTCAGATATTTGACAGTGCTTTAACAATACTACTTACACACTTATGTGATTACAAGTAGAAGACTACACTGAAGAGACAGCTCCAGTTATTTGAAAGTGTATATTAATAAGATTATTCAATATAGCTGTGTTTGTTAAATATTGTAAACAATGTAAATATCTTTAAGTACACAGGAGATTGGTTGGAAAACTATGGTATATCCATACAATGGAACACTATACACCTGTAAAAAGCGAAATAGGGGGATGTCTGCCAGTTGAGAGTGGGATGATTTCTAGTATATAGTTCCACTTAAAAATTCCAAGGACTGAAATACCTATATTATGTTTCCCTTCTTCACAGGAAGAAGAGGGGATATAAGAATATATGCATGAATGTTCTAACTGATTACCTACAGGGAAAGTTGTAAAGTGATGTTAAGAACAGCAGAATGAGAATGGGGCAGCAGAAGTGAAGAAAGGGTAATAATTCATCTGAGTAGAACTATTTTGTAGCTCAAATTTTTGGAAATACAGTAACATTTTCTTATCCTTCAGAACTCTTCAAAATAAACTATGAAAACCCAACAAGTTGTAGAGGAAAGCCAAAGTAGAATTCACACACTAACAAATGAAGTTAACAAGATTACACATAATAGCATCACCCCTGAAGTTGGTTATGGAGAAAGCGATTACCTAAGTAACTTTGGGAAACAATATCTTGATTGGATACTGCAAGGCTAAAGACAGAAAGAATTATACATAAATGTTGTATTCTAGTTAGTAAATATACTTCTTCCAATGATAGTCTTTAGCAATCCTGAAGTTATTTTACCTGCATACTAGCATTGAACAAACATGAATAAATATACGGTTGGTAAATGAGAACTATATTTATTATGTTTAAGAAAAGAATAAGAATAAAATAAACTCCATTGTGTTGGACTGCACTCAAAGTTAACAATATAAACACATATACATATGCCTATATACATACCTGTGTATATACACACATATATGACATGTACCTTAAATTTTATAATACATATATACACAGAGAGGTAGAAAAAGAAATATAGATGTGAGTATTGTATAGATTAGTTTACATACATAATCTCCTATTCCTGTCTACCGAGAGCTTCTAGAAGCAATGAAATCTAGTAGCAATGAGGTACATATTTCCAGATCTTGTTTTGGAAACACCATTCTTCAATTAAAAGGAATCAGGAATTCTTAGAGAAGCACTTGCTTTCCAGGGTTGGGTAGAGGCAATACTAGATAAATCTGGTGTTAGAAGGTAAGAAAGTTCCCAAAAATATGAGGTTTTGTTGAAAGAATACAAGTACTAACCTGAAGATGTTCCCAATGGCAAAGCTGGAGCAATTTGACATTAAAATTTAACCCAGAGAATAAAATAAATATTCATGTTTGTACATTGTTATACATAATAATCAAACAAGTAAATAGGGAATAAAGAACAGGTCTTTTTTTTTTTTACAGAACAATTCCAATTATTAACTGTAGAACTATGAGAGGAGTAGAAAACTATCTTTAAGCAAACACCATAGCAATGACTGTTGCAGGCATGATCTACTGATGGATGCAAAAAACAATTAGCAAAGTTTGAGGAGAAATAGTGTGGTGTATTTTCAAAAAACATATTCCAAGATATTATTTAACTACTGAGAGATAATAACTTTACAGTGGACAGCACCATAATCAAACTAATCAAGATTGACTTTACCAGTGATAAGAAATATCAGCATCACAAACACTTTGGCATGGCACACCACAAAGCATGTATTGCCATTTCTGTGATAGTCTTTCCAAGATATGTAACTTTATTCTGGTCATGAGAAAACATTGGATAAATCCAAATTAAAGGAAATTCTATCAAATAGTAGATCAGTACTCAAGTGCCAAGGTTTTGAAAGAGAGATAATGAGAAAATGTTAGAGATTAGTGGAATCTAAGGTGAAATAAAAACTAAATGAAATGTAGATTCCTGAACAGAATCCTGGAACAAAAATTTAAAGGATATTAATGTGAAAAATGTTGAAATTTGAACAAGGTTTTGGTATTAAAGCAATGTAAACGTTCTGGTTTCAATAATTATATTATGGCTACATAAAGGTTAATATTAGGAAAAGATAGTTAATGAGTATACAGGAATTTTGGTCCTAATTTTGCAACTCTAAGAGAAATTAGTCTAAAATTATTATGTAGTTAAAAACAATAAATTGTCTGAGATGTAAAATTTGAATTTTATTTTCTTATCAGTATAGTCAGAATAAAGTACAGTTCCTAAAATGGTTCTCTGTAGATTTTTAAATTTTATAAACAAAACAACTAGCAACTGGCATAATACAAAGGAGAATATCTTTAATAAAGGGACAGGTTGATAGAGTTAGTAAATGCCTAGAAATGCAAAGAAAACTTACTAATTGTTCAATTATTTGTATACTGCCAAGTCAAACAAGATAAATTAAAGCTGAATATATAGAGTATGATTCTTGTGAATAATTATTCACCAAATGATACGGTTTGGCTTCATGTCCCACCCAAATCTATTCTTGAATTCTAATCCCCATATGTCAAGGGAGGGATCTTGTAGGAGGTGATTAGATCATGGAGGTGGTTTCTCCCATGCTGTTCTCATGATAGTGAGGGGTTCTCATGAGAGCTGATGGTTTTAAGTGTGGCACTTCCTCGCTCGCTCTCTCTCTCTCTCCTGCTGCCTTGTGAATATGTGCCTTGCTTTCCCTTCACCTTCTACCATGATTGCAAGTTTGTTGAGGCCTCCCCAGCCACGTTGAACTGTGAGTCAATTAAAACTCTTTTGTTTATAAATCACCTGGTCTCAGGTAGTATCTTAATAGTAGTTTGAAAACAGACTAATATAGAGAATTGGTATCAGTAGACTTGGGTACTGCTATAAAGTTAACTTGAAAATGTGAAAGTGACGTTGGAACAGGCAGAGATTGGAACAGTTTGGAGGGCTCGGAGAAACAAAGGGAGATGTGGGAAAGTTTAGAACTTCCTAAAGATTTGTTGAATCATTTTAATAAAAATGCTGATAAGAGATATGGACAATGAAGTCTAGGCTGAGGTGGTCTCAGATGGAGATAAGGAACTTTTTGGGAACTGGAGTAAAGGTCACTCATGGTATGCTTTAGCAAAGAGACTGGCACCATTTTGCCCCTGCCCTAGAGATCTATGGAACTTTAAACTTAAGAGAGATGATTTAGAGTATCTGGTGGAAGAAATTTCTAAGGACAAAAGCATTCAAGAAGTGACCTGGCTTATTTTGAAAGTGTTCAGTTATATGCATTCACAAACAGATGGTTCAGAATTGGAACTCATGTTTAAAAGGAAAGCAGAGCGTAATGTTTGGAAAATTTGCAGCCTGACAAAGTGGTCAAAGAAAAATCCATTTTCTGGAGAGGCATTCAAGTCAGCCGCAGAAATTTGCATAAATAATGAGCACCTGAAAGTTAATCACCAAGACATTGGGGAAAATGTCTCCAAAGCACCTCAGAGACATTTACGTCAGCCCTTTCCATCACAGACCTGGAGGACTAAGAGGTAGAATGCTTTCATGAGCCAGGCCAAGGGGCCCACTGCTCTGTGCAGCCTCAGGACTTGGTGCCCTGTGTCCCAGCCACTCCAGCTCCAGTTGTGACTAAAAGGGGCCAAGCTACAACTTGGGCTGTGAATTCAGAGGGTGCAAGTAAGAAGCCTTGGTGGCTTCCACATGGTGTTAGGCCTGTGGGTGTGCAGAAGGCAAGAGTTAGGTTTGGGAAACTCTGCCTAGATTTCAGAGGATTATATGGAAATGTCCAGGCAGAAGTCTGCTGCAGGGGCAGAGCCCTCATGGAGAACCGCTGCTAGGGCAGTGCAAAAGAGAAGTGTGGGGTTGGAACCATGTTCTGGAAAAGACACTGGCACTCAATGCCAGCACTAGAAAGCTGCAACAGGGACTATACCTTGCAAAGCCACAGAGGCAGAGCTGCCCAGGGCTGTGGGAGCCCACCCCTTGTGTCAGTGTTTTCCTGTATGTGAGACATGGAGTCAAAAGAGATTTTGGAGCTTTAAGATGTAATTCTGCCTGGTCAGGTTTCAATCTTGCATAAGCCTTGTGGCCCCTTTGTTTTGGCCAATTTCTCCCATTTGGAATGAGAACATTTACCCAATACCTGTATCCCCATTGCATCTAGGAAATAACTAACTTGCTTTTAATTTTACAGACTCATAGGTGGAAGGAATTCTTTTGTCTCAGATGAGACTTTGTACTTGGACTTTTGCGTTAATGCTGGAATGAGTTAAGACTTTGGGGGACTGTTGGGAAGACATGATTGTGTATTGAAATGTGAGAAGGACATGAGATGCCAGAGGGGCCAGGGACAGAATGATATAGTTTGACTCTGTGTCCTCACCCACATCTCATCTTGGATTGTAATCCCCACACGTGGAGGGAGAGACCTGGTAGGAGGTGACTGGATCATGGTGGCAGTTCCCCTCATGCTGTTCTCATGATAGTGAGAAAGTTCTCATGAGTGCTGATGGTTTTAAGTGTGGCACTTTCTTGCTTTCTCTCTCTTTCTCTTGTCACCTTGTAAAGACGTGCCTTGCTTCTTCCCCTTTGCCTTCCACTATGATTGTAAGTTTCCTGAGTCCCTCCACCAGCCATGTGGAACTGTGAATCAATTAAACTTCTTTTGTTTGTAGATTGTCAAGTCTCAGGGAGTATCTTTAAAGCAGTGTGAAAATGGACTAATGCACCACATATCCTGACACATTGCCTGCCAGTGTTAAAACTTTTCCAATTACAGATATAATGTTGTTTTAAAAATGAGCCCTGGTTAATATTAATATACTAGGAATGAGGTAAATAAATATAATCATAGAAACAGATTTGAATGGTTACAGTCACATCATGTCTATGAGTAAGGAGGCCATTCAATAATCTTAATTTTAGTAGTATAAAGTCTCAGATCCAGTAAATGCAAGATAACAATTCTAAGGGAACTATGTTATATAAATTCATTAAATGTCTTAAACATAAGATTTCTTTTTTACTATTTTACTTTAAAATTTTAATTTCCCTTTCTTGTACACAGATACTCAGGGAGTATTTCAGTATAAATTGAGGATTAGTAAAGTTAGTCAGCATCTATTTTATGTACAGCACCTACACTTAAGAAAATAAAAACCACAATAGGTAAAGATTGAAAAGAGAATTTTTAATTAGCAGAGAAGCAACATAATGTTTTAAATCATTCTACACCTTAATTTTACTTAAATATAACCAAAATAGAGGAACTAGAGTACAGAAATGTAATCTTCTTTACACAATTAAGCTTCCACTAGCTCAAAACCAATAAAATGATTACAAACATAAAACTAAATCTAGTAGCAGCTTTAGGTTCTCACCAAATTGGACGATAGGTACAGAGTTCCCATATATTTCCTACTGGCCCCCACACTTTCATAGCTAACATTACTAACATGTCTCACAGAATTTCATGTGTGGTACATTTGCTACCATACACGAAATAACACTGACATATTGTTATTACCCAAGTCCATTTATATTAGAGTTCACTCTTGTATTGAATATTTTATGGGTTTAGATAAACATATGACATATACCATACCAAGCAGTTTCACTGCCCAAAATAAATCATCTGCATTCAGCCTATTCTTTTCTTTCTGTTAACTCCTGGAAGAAACCACTAATCTTTTTATGGTCTCTAGTTTTACCTTTTACAGAATGTTATGTAGTTGCAGTCATACATTATATATCCTTTTTAGATTGACATCTTTCACTAAGTGCATTGAAGTGCTCTTAATGAAAGAGCATGTGACTTCATGGCTTAATAGCTCATTTCACTTTTAGTGCTGAATAATATTCCCTCATCTAGATGTATCATAGTGTATTTATTCATTTACCTATGGAAAGACTGCTTGGCTGCTTCTGAGTATTGAAAATTAAGAATAAAGCTATTGAAAATATCTGTGTGCAGGTTTTTCATGGACATAATGTTTCAACTCTTTTGGGTATAATACCAAGGAGCATGATGGCTGGGCCGTATGGTAAGAGTATGTTTAGTTTTGTAAGCAACTGCCATCCTGTTTTGCAAGGCTGTTGTACCATTGAGCATTTCCACTGGAAGTAAATGAGAGTTCTTTTTGCCTCAAATTCTCACTGGCATTTGGTGTTGTCAGTGTTCTAGGTTGTGGCTATTCCTTAGGTAGGATCATTAAGACATGTAGTGATATTGTATTGTTGTGTTAATTTGATGCCTCTGGTGCCATATGCAATGTATAACATATTTTAATCTATTTGACATTTGTATGTCTTCTTTGGTGAGATATATTTGGCCCATTACAAAATAAGTTGTTTGTTTCCTTATAATTGAGTTATAAAAGTTCTTTATTATTTTGAATAACAATCCATTATCAGGTATGTCCTTAGCAACTATTCTCTTCCAGTCTCTGGTTCCTCTTTTCATTCTCTTAACATTGTCTTTCACAGAAGAGGATTTTTAAAAGTTTTAATATATTCCAGTTTATTAATTCTTTCACAGATTGTGTCATTGGTGTTGTATCTAAAAAGTCCTTATCAAACCCAAAATTATCTACATGTTTTCATATGTTATCTTCTAGGAGTTTTACAGGTTTGCATTTTACATGTAGGTCTGTGATAAATTTTGACTTAGTTTTGGTGATGGGTATAAGGTCTGTGTACAGACTGATTTTTCTGCATGTGAATATACAGTTGTTCTAGCACCATTTTTTGAAAGACCATGTTTTCTCTATTGTATTGCCTATGTCCAGTGTTAAATATCAATTGACTATATTTATGTGGGTCTATTCTTGGGCTCTTTTCTTCTGTTTGATTGATCTATTTCTATGTTTTTATTTTTGCCATTTTTAAAATCAAGTGTTTGTATAAAGAAAACAAAAGTAGATTCTGGGTGGTTGCTTTTAATAGATATTAGTGAAAGAAAAATTGTATCTTTTTATTCTTTCATACACGCCTAAATAGTAATAATGAACTGTGGATGTATGTAGTAATGGAAAATAAGACCACAGGCTATTAATGCAGAAACATAATTATTAGAGATAAAGGTGAGTTCTATACTTCACACATGCTCATCTTACATTTTGGGACCAGAATTTTAGAAGATGTATTCATTTTATTAAAATATTCAAGAATATTACTCAGCATCACCTTTTTAGCAGTAATTCATATTTTATAATTTTAGTCAGTATCTGTGCCTAGACAATAAGAGTACATCCCATGTGAAGGCTGCTTTTCCTTTGGTTTTGTGGTTTGGAAATTTTCACTTCCTAAACTCAAATATCGCTCTTTCTGCATGAAGTTTTCAATTACTGAAGCTAAAATTTTTCCACAAAAGTGTCACTGAAGTGGCTGCATCTCTTAGTGGCCTTTTTGATTTATTCTGTTGTAGATAATGACTCGTTTTTTCCATAACATGTCCTTACTTCTGCTTAACTTCTTTTATTACATACTCTTCAGTCTTGCACAGAGCGCATGGCAGAGTCAAAAGCTGCTGGGCAGAGTCAAAGGTTGCTTTGTGTGCTGAGAACATCATTATCATCCTTGCCTCCTTTTAGACACTGATTTTATCTTGGGAAAAAAATATCAAACACACATATTTCACAGTATCACATGTATACAACCTGCATCTTACACCATGCAATCCATCTAGGATGATGTACTTAATAAATGCGACTTTCATTAGTGTATAGAAGACTGAGTTTTATCACTGACTCTGCCTTATAGTTTGGGTACTTTATATTTCTTATTCTTCAGATAATATTAGAGGTGAAAATTAGACTGAATATTGAAATACTAAAACATCAAACATTTGTAACTAAATGTATTGTGGGCTTCTATCACTTTTCATAAGGTCAAACAATAGATTATCTTGATGCATTTGTACACTGCATTTGTAAAGAATAAAATATCTTTAAAATGCAGATAGAACATTACATTTCTTGGCACAATAAACCACCTGAAGATTTGTAGCAACTCGGATTTACTCTGATCCCCTAATTAGAATAAGATGTTAAATATCCACTAGTTTAAACAGGACACTTGAATGACATTTTTGTCTGAAAGGCACCAATATTGGTTGTAAAGATGACAGGCATTTGTCCTTCTACACAAAACTGAAGGCCAAATGTAAGATAAAAAGAAAGAAAGAAAACAGACCAAAAGATGCCTGAACTAAAATACATTTCCATGAATTGAAATACATTTACTGGATTAAATATTGAGCTTCTTTGCTTTAAGTAATCTATTTCATATTTGTTAATCCTCAAGCTTAATTCTCAATACGTAAATTTGTCAGGCAATTACATAAAGTTGGTTTAATTTTCTGCTTACCAAAAGAATTTATCATTAGGTATCTCCCACATCTAAATTTCTAGAACTAATTCTTTTCTCTTTGTATTTTTTGATAGTATATTAAAATGTCTTTTGATTCCCATAAATTACTTATTTCTAAATATTTAACAAACATAAACTTCTAAACTTGGAAATAATTTATCTCTCTGTCTCTGCACATATATATGTATTTTATATATATATAATATGTATATTTAGTTTGATAAAAAGAGTATGACTATAAAGGTAATATTTTTCATTTAAAAATAGTTCTGGAGTTTAAATTCAAACCAAAGCATTCATATTCTGATATGAAACAGTCAGAAAATCCCGGTACTCTGCCCAGAAGTTTGTGTAATGACTTACATGTTTTCACATGAAGAAACTGGAGAAAATAACACAGAGCTGACTTTAGAGGTCTCCAGTTTTCTTTCTTCTCTTTCCTTTGTTTCTCTTTCTACTCTTCCTGACATGTCATGATTGATGTGTTTTCCATTCTCATTTACAAAATGAATTCTTTGCGTGACTGGACAGGTATTTTTTCAGGTGATTGGTTCAGAATTCATTTTTGGTACAATCCTTGTCCCTTTACACATAAAAATGTAACTATTTTGTAGTGTAAAGGCATTATAAGTTATTAAATTTAATGTATTTTGAATGAACCAAATCTCAAATACTCTTAAGTGCGTTAAAGAGGATTGTCATAAATTTCCATATACGTAATGTATGGTCATCGTAGAGAACAATTTTTATGAAGTGCAAATGTGCTAGATAATTCTTAAGGGTTATTAGTTAGAAGCAAAGGCTAAAAACCCAAGTACATATCTGCTTCCAAATTTAAAAAAAAGAAAAAAATAGGTACTCTCTTAACAAAATCCTCTAATAAGTTGCCACTAACTTAAAGAGGAAGGAGATGGTATCTTGATTTTTACTAATGAATAACTGATACTTTGTACACTGATAGTAAATAAAATATTAAGGATTCAAGAACAGTTAAATGGAAAATGCCTTGACATGAAGACTAAAAAAGGTTATGTTGCTGTGCTTTTAAAACCATCTCAATGATTTTTTTTCTTAAAAATGTAAATAAAATGTAAAAGTTTACTATAACCTGAAAGTGAAACTATAGGGAAGAGATTAAATAAAACTTGTCAAATATATATAATGGAATATTATTTAGAATTAAAATCATATTGTGGGAAATTATATGATAACAAAATGTTGATATAAAATAATATGAAAAGTATTACAAAAATATCAATGGTCTGATCTTAGTGATTTCAGAAGATGTGTATAGAAAAATAATACTATTTATTATAGAGTATAATATTAATGTGGCTCATCTCTTGATAGAATTATGAGCAATTTTAATTATATATTTAAATTTTATTTTTATAATTTCTAAAGTAATCTTTTAGATAAATGTTAATTTGGAATAAAAAAGAGAAACGAAACAAATAAAGTCATTATTTTGTGACTTTCTTTCTTATATTCCCTGTGGAAAACATTTCCATGCTTAAAGCCCATGATATATAGTATGTAAGCAAAGGCCCATAAATTATTTTTTCCCAAATAGATATAATATGATATATTTATATAAAAATATAATATAATATATTTATTTGGGAAATAAATATAATACATTTATATAATAAATGTATTTATACAATAAATATAATGCATTTACATAGTTATATTTCTATTAATATATATTAATATATAAATATATTTATTAATAGAAATATTACATAAATATAATATAACAAATATATTATATTTATTTTACCTATATAAATTTAAAATAAGACTTCTAATTAGATCTTAATATTTCAAACAGCTGCATGATATAATCTATCTTTGGAGTAGAGAAAAAAACTGAAAGGAAAAGAAGTGGTCATTTACTTTCTGTCACTTGAGCAGTGGCTTCAATTAACAATAATTTTCAATTCTCTTGCCTGTATCACTGAAAAGTAATTAACATTTTCCTGAGCCTTGTCTTTCTCCCTTTCCCCACTCATCTTACAAATTTTCTCCAAGGATTATATTACTGAAAGACATTTTGTCCAAGTTTTTGTGTCTTTTCTATTGGGTCTCTATTTTTAAAGCATGCCTTCCTTTTTTGTAAACATTTACATTTGTTAACATTTACAAATTGAGGACAACTGGGTTATTTCTTTAAGCTCATTTCCACACACACAACTTTGTCAAGCTCCATAGTAAAGAGACCTGGGGTCTGTTCTGGGGTTTAGAGCAGTACTTGGTATATCACTAATACTCAATAAACGTGTGTTGACTGAGAGAGTATTTAAAGTTTTTTTCTTAGATAAGTCACTATTTGGGGTGTGTTTCTTAATAAAAGGAGACTATAGGAGAAGACTATATTTAAGTACTGTTTCCAATTCCAAAATTGAGAACTTCTATAAATATAACAGAAACCTATGTTGTAGTTCCTTGGAAGAAATTATTTGTCACACTCTACTGTGAGAAGGAACAAACACCTTTCTTTGCATTTTCAAAAAAAAAATCTTTACTTCTAAATTAAGGATGGATTTCTTGACATAAAGTATGTTACCCAAAAGTAGAGGGCAAAAATTTCCCTAATATGAGGACTTTACTCACAAATTTTAAGTTTTCATGAGATTAATATCAATTTATGTATGATGGAGCAATATTTTTATAAATCAATATATAGATTGATAGAATGGTTGATAGCTTTTGTATATAAATCAGTAAACCCCCACCTTATTGACGACAAATTGACTTCCTTTTTACCTGTCAACATGACAAGGATTGAGTTTGCTTGTTGGAAGACAATTTTCCCTATTTCTTTAGTTATTTTTTCATATCATATGAGAAGCATTGACAGCTTTTGTTCTAGATTGTTTTGTTTCTAGATTGTCTGTATAGACACAAGCATATAAGTTAATCCTTCACTTAGGAGACTGGTATCTTTTCCCTGCAGGTAGAAAATATAGTAGCAATAGTAATGTTGGTTTGTACATACTCTGGACTTACACATTTTATTCTGGGGCATATCCATTTTCTGTAAGGTGGACTATCTCCCCTTTAGTATAGATGCCACAGTAGTTGCCATAACAACAACAGATAAAGGAAAAAGAAAAAAAAAAGAGAAAAGTTTGATGCCTCATCTAACACAGAATAAATTATAGTGAATAATAAAGTTTATTTTCTCTCATTCATTGACGTATATTAAAGTTACTTTGTAAGCAGATTGGTGTCTGAGGTTCAGGTTTCAGATAGCTTAGGCCCCCATCTACCGATGAGTAGCAGTAACTCCCAAAGAAACTTGTGCAGGAGAATCTGATTTTGGAATGGAAACCAGTCTACAAAATCCCAGCTATAACTTAATGGCATGCTCTCTGTCTTCATTAGGACAAACTTGAACTTTTTTGCTTAATTTTTTATATTTTAGCTGTAAACTGTTAACTTGTTATTTTATGATTTTATCTCAGAAATACTTTTTATTATTTCACATTCATGTTGTGTACTTTCTCATTTGTACATTTGTTTATGCTACTTTATCTGTCTAGAATATTTCTTCACCTCCTTGTGATCATAGTGCCTTAAATATTTAGTTTAAATGGCATTTCTTTCACATGTAATTTTTACATTTCTATAATCTCTGAAAAGGGAAAAATTTTCTTTTTACTATAAACTCTTGCATTTTTCTTTCTAATATATAACATTTCTAACATATACACTTTGTATATGTTAGAAATTGTATATATAGGAGTAATCATAACTATCCACATCAATATAGTAATGATAGCTAATTGTTATTGAATGAATTGCCTAATATGTGATAGGCTAATACTCTTGCATATAGTTCATGTTTAATATTCTAAGCCTTCTTATTAGATTTGTATTCTTGCTGATCTTTAAAGATGAGCAAATATAAGCAACCTTATAGTTAAGTCAAAGTGAAATCACTAGAAAGTCGTGGACAAGTGTTCTAAATCTAAATTAATTCACCCCTTCATTTGCCACTTTAATACCTATGCTCTGTTTCTTGGAATTGGTGGAGAAATACCTAACTAAAAGGAATTTGAGAGTAAATTAGCTTTTTTTTTGTATAACTCTAGCATAGCACAAGTATCCACAATGAATTTCACTATAAAAAATCAAAGCTTAATAAATATTCACAGAATAGAAATGCCACAGAATAAGTGGTCAAATGTTTGTAGAATTTTAGTAAAATCTAATGAGCTTACAACAGTTTACATAATCACATTCAAAGAGTGCTGATTTGGATCTTTTGAGAAGAAGGGTTTTAGTACTTTCCTCTAGAATCCTTCTCTTAGCTTGATCTTAATCATTTATTTTGTGTAAAGATGGCAGATATTGTTAGCAGATTTTCAGATAATATAAAGCTAAGAGAATAGCAAAAATGATGAGTTGTAGAACCAAGATGCTAAAAAGTCTTAATAGCATGAGATAATTTTGCTATATTCTAGGATAAATATAAGGTAGAGACAAATACAGTATAAAGTTAATGTACCTGAAGTATTTAGGCATCTCAATTAAATTGGTTCTTCATAAAGCCTATTACCTAATTGTGTATTTGTAATTGTGTATTTGTAATTACGTATTTATCTTTGTCAACAAGACTGTAAAATCATACAAGTTTACGACAAACTTGGATCTGCCTCTATATAGTCATAGCTTTTGATTGCTTTGAAGAGCTCATAAAACAAGCCCAAGATGGAAAACAAGGTACTAACATTTCTTCTTGAAAATTGATGACATGATTTGATGGTCTTTGAGATGTGCCAGTATGGCTGGGATATAGTCCTCCATTATTAATTAAACACTAATCCAGGTGTATCCTGGAAGGTATTTTGTACATGTGATGTATTAGTCTGTTCTCACATTGCTATAAGGAAATACTGGACTGGGTAATTTACAAAGGAAAAAGGAATAATTGACTCACAGTTCTGCATGGCTGGGAAGGCCTCAGGAACCTTATAATCATGGTGGAAGGGTAAGAGGCATGTCTTACATGGTGACAGGTAAGAGAGAATGAATGCGTAGAAGGAACTGTCACATGCTTTTAAAACCATCAGATATTGTAGGAACTCACTCACTATCATGAGAACAGCATGGGAGAAACTATCCCCATGATTCAGTCACCTCCCCCCCACCCCCGCCGCCCCCTCACTGCCACACCAGGTCTGCTCTCGAAATGTAAGGATTATGAGGATTACAATTCAAAATGAGATTTGGCTGGAGACACAGAGCCTAACCGTATCATGTAATTAAAGTTTGTAATCAGCTAAGTTTAAGTAAGGGAGATTATACTAAATAATTTTTGTGGGCCTGATTCAGTCAGGTGAAAGTCATTACACAAGAGAAAAACAAATCCCACATGTGGTCCACAGTTTTAACCAGTACCTGGCAGTTCTAGACTACCCTTCTTGAAGATTTGCTCTTCTTGAAGACTTGTCCTGTGGATTAGAACTTGCCTAGCCAGCTCCTCCAATCATATAAGCCAATTCCTTGCAATTATCCTTTCTGTATATCTCCTACTGGTTCTGCTTCTTTGGTTGGACCTTGATAATAAGCATTAGTTAACAATTAGTTCAATGAGTATCAAAAATGAGGTGTAGTTATTTCGAAAGTTAATGTGATCTTGGGTTGCTGATGAGAGTCAGTGAGAACCCAGTGATGCATTATCAGATCACACAAGAGTGTAGATTATTGGCCTGCAGACTTAATTTCCCATGCTTCTGGAGAGACAGATTAAGATAAAACATGCATTCATAAAAAAAGGCTTGCTGAGCCACTGGTCTGAAAGACTGTGGATTCCTAGACTTCACATAGATATATTGGTGAGGTGAAATTTAGGACTAAACATCATGCCTAAAACATAGCAGATATTCAATATGATTAATTTATTCATGTAACAAGTACAGTTTGAATTATGCCTTACTTATCTGTGCAAGGCAGCTTTAATTAGAGGCACCATCAAGAGAAAGAATGTTGTAGGGAGTAAGGTGTCTGGATTTACACTAAGTGGGTGAGAATTCCTGTTTCACCAACGACTAGCTCTGTAATTGGGAAAATTTATTTTATTTATTTAAAAACATTTATAATAGCTTACTATGCACTAGGACTTGTTTTGAATACTTTATAGTTATTGTGTCATTTGATATTTAGAAAAGAGGTGGGGTTTTATTATACTCATCTATCAGTTAAAGAAACTGAGGTATTAACAAAAGGCAGCATAGAGGACCAATTAAGCACATAGCCACTTGAGGGTGATTAGTTGGCTATGAAGCCTATCTCCACCATTTTCTACTGATGTGACTCAGATGATCTGTTTAAGCTATCTGCATTCATTTCCTCACCTGTACAATGTGATAACAATAGTACTTGCCCTCAGAGGGTTGCCGTATAATTAAATTGGAAAACATGCCAAGAAATTAGAACAATGTCTGGCACATAGTAGGTGTTCCAAATATGTTAAATATTAACATTGTCGCCATTATTAAGATTATTGCTAATATTATTGTAATTACAGATGGGGAAGCCACATCTCCAAGAAAATTAGTCACCAAGCAGAGGTGAAGGGACCAATAAGTGAAACAAGCTTAAGTTAAATCTCAGTTTATCTGTCCTCAGATCTTGGGCTTTTCCAATTATAACCTGCCTTTTTATGGAGGATCACTGGCCTCTCTCCAGGTCAGAGCTTGCCTGCTTCATATTGTTAGATGTAATTAGAAGCGGAGTGACTCCAGGAGTCTGAAAAGCACAGTAGATGAGTTCCAAGCATTGATCATGTCTTTCAAGAGATGTCTTCATTATGTAATTCCAGAGCAACAGAATCATGTCACACACAAATTTTTCAACTCAGCCCGTTCCAACATTAGCTTAGTCTCAATTTTGTACACACACCCAGTTGGCTTCCCATTTGCTGATCAATGCCATAATACAGATTGTGAAGACAAAGTACTGTGAGTCATGAAGAGAGTAAAATGATAGTTTTGGAAACAGAATATGGATATTCTTAGTCTCTTCCTATATGTCACTTTGTTTTATCGCTGTTTTAAAATCTATTCAAAATGTTCACACAGTTTTATGCTGATCACTTCCAGGTTCTGTTTGCCTGTTCCTTATTCTCCTGCCTATTTTTTTTTTTACAGTGACCTATGTCTTCATGTTGACAAAAGATGACAGTGTGATACATTTTACACTTGCACATATCTACATCTGTGACTTTTTAAAAATAAGATTTTCTGTAAACATCTTCTGTTCACAGAGAAAATTGTCCTTCTGGGAACTGTAAAAATGGAAAATAAATAGAAAATGTACCAAACAGAAACAGAATTAACACTAATCAGACCGCTGTACAAAGTTTCAGCAACTTCAGACTTGATTTTAAAAACTTCACACTTAATTTCAGAATAAAGTATTAATTAAGTGATGAAGTGAATAAAACTCAAGGTATCCCTTCAGAGAAGTTTCCCAAGGCCATCACTTTCTCAGCTGAATACACTTCTAATGTCATCATCCAGGGAAATGAGAGTTTCAGCATAAGAACTGTGCCCCCTGGAATCACAGTTATTAAGTCTGCCCTTCTCCTGTAGGACCTCCCTATTTCACCATGTTCTTTCTCTCCAGCAATCGTGCAATGTTATTAAACTACAAGCGAATCTCAAATTACAAATACAAATTATCCAGCTACAAGCATTCTCTCTCACAGTATTCAGTTCAGGTTGGCACATTTCCACACATAATGGAAAGAATGTTGGAAGAAGATCAAAAGAGCTTGGCATAAGTCCCAGTGCTAGCACTTTCCAGTTCTGTGACCTTGGGCAAGTCATTTGGTCTCCCTGGTTTACAGTTTCCACATCTTTAAAACAGGAGATGATAATTCCTTCTATGGCTGATGTGAGGATCATGTACAATATCTGTGTTTAAGCAATTTGGAAATTATCAAATTCCCTATAAAATAGAGGTATGATTTCAGTTGGCTTCCTTTCTCCTTTAGTTTCAAACACCATGAAAAGTACAGTAAAATTGTAGACTATACAATGAATGAATACATGAAGGGATGATTTGGGATTAAATTTTGTTGTTGTTTTTGTAAGTTAATTAATTGATCTATATATTTAACCAATAACTATTGAGTACCTGCTGTGTTATCACTACAATAATATTGGACCCAGGGAAGACAGAAGGTTTCAGAAATACATGAGTTAATAATGCCAGTTCAATGGACCTACTATGTGCCATGATAGGATGCACAGAGTGGAATAGGGTACAGCTGAAACATAATTGATTTGGATGGATAAAATGAGGAGAGAAAGAAATGAGTGAAGAATAACGAGACTGGAGAAGTTAATTGGGGCCTAGATCACTTTATAAAGCACTTTATTCTTTTAATGAATTTAAATGCTGATGTTCAGAATGTAAAGATACTTGAAAACTCATTCTCTTGCAAGTTCCCCAATGATCATGATGCACTTAGGAGACTATGTAATGTGTTTCATGCAATGCATCTGCCAAGAATCAACAAGCTAGTTTGTTGGAAGGCATCTTTACTACTTAGTGTCCTCAAAATTTTGAATTCCTTGCTTTATATCTTGAGCACAATTGATATGAATATTACCTTCCAATTAGTCCAACTCAGAGAAAGGTTTTATTGTTTTGCCAGGCTCATTAAATATAGATCTCCATATCTAACTTCTCATAGAGCTAGAACTTTGTTCTGGTCACTCTACCTACTTCTTGCCAGCTGCAAATGTCAGTCTGCAAGTTCACATTCACATTTAGTTTACACCAGAATTTACAAATGCTGTATGTTTCTGCCAATAAGGAGGGCTGTCTTATTTTTCCCCCCAATATTTGGATTAGCTTACCATTTACCCACTTGACACTAATTTTCTATTTACTTTACCCATTATTTTCATTGCTTCTGTGTAACTTCTTCAAAATCAGAAGGTTGTTTCCAAACATTACCCACTCCCAAGTCTTTATTAATGGCCACCTCATCTTCCAAGTTACTGTTCCAAGCATTTCAGGTTCTCAGACCAGATAATAGTTAAAACTCCCAGCCGGCCCTGTGGCTCACGCCTGTAATTCCAGCACTTTGGGACGCTGAGGCAGGCAGATCACGAGGTCAAGAGATTGACACCATCGTGGCTAACAAGGTCAAACCCCTTATCTACTAAAAAAAAATACAAAATATTAGCCGATTGTGGCAGCGGGCACCTGTAATTTAGCCTCTCGGGAGGCTGCAGCAGAAGAATCGCTTGAACCTGGGAGGTGGAGGTTGCAGTAAGCCGAGATGATACCACTGCACTCCAGTCTGGGTGACAGAGCAAGACTCCCTCTCAAACAAACAAACAAACACAACTAGGCAGAACCAGGAGAGAGCCATCAAACTGTTCACAATGCACCTTTGCCTCTGAGAAACTTGCAGGTTGATTAGGTAGGGTTCTCCCCACTCATTCTGGTTCTATGCAGCCACATTTTTATATTATCTAACAATTTGCTCTAACTGCAGGGAGATCAGAATGTGCTAATTTGGATGTCATATAGCCAGAGAATCTGTAGTTCACCCTGAGGTCTGAACCAGATCTGTGATAGATGAACATCTCTCAATTAATACAGCTCTGCCAGGCCCACAGGCACGCTTCCACATGCCTGGAGAGAGATGAACCCTCCTTTGTTGCATTTTTACCCTCCTCTAGGAAGTAGCCAAAATATTTTTTTAAATTTAAAAAATATATAGTTTTTTTAATAGAAAACTTTTTCTGGTCCTGTACATAGTAAATAGTTCACAGTCTGTAAGCCAATCCCTATTGTCACAAGTATCCAACTCTACTGCTGCACAAAATCACTCATAGCTAATACCTATATGCAAACTTCAGCAACGTGTCCAAGACCTCACAAGTAGTGAGTGATGGTGGCAGGGTGAGAATCTACTGCTAATATTAATTAATAATCACTTTACAGAATTAGTTTGCTCAACATATATGAATTGAGAACCTACTTGTGCCAGTAACTCTTCTGGACACATATAAACCACATCATATAGCTTATGATTTAATTAAATCAGCTTCTTTATATGGTTAAATAATACCTGACAGCTTAAAATTAAAACTCTATTGTTTTTAAACACTCATTCAAATCACCAGAGGCAGCCTCTTTTACCTACTTTTGTTTAAAGCCTTCAGTTAATCACCTCAATATCACTAAATACTATGTTTACATCTGTCATCATTGGTCAATTTAAGTGTGTATTTCTACTTTACTGAAGATGAAGATGTTACTCCTTTTCCATTTCTTATTCTTCTTTATGCTTTCTTTGAAATTCCAAGTATTTTGTTTTGTTCTGTTTTATTTTGAGACATGATCTTGCTGTGTTGTCCAGGATGGAGTGCAGTGGCACGATCATGGCTTATTGCAGCCTTGACCTCCTGGGCTCAAGTCGTCCTGTCGTCCTCCCACCTCAGGCTCCTGAGTGGCTGGGACTGCAGGTGCATGCTACCATATCTGGCTATTTTTGATTAATTTTTGTCAATATGTTGCCCAGGCTAATTTCAAACTCCTGGATTCAAGCAATTTGCCTGCCTCAGCCTTCCAAAGTGCTGGGATTACAGGCATAAGCCACCACACATGGTCCCAAGCTTTTTTAGTGAACTCTACTTTTATTTGTTGAAGTTTTCATATTTACATTTTACTCTATAATTCTAATTATGTGTTCAGTGTTTGGTAATTATCTGATTTTAAATATTGAAAATGAAATAACATATCATTATAATGTATGTAAGTATTGTTTGGAACAAGTTTAGTACTATTCTACCATTTATTTTCTCTATAGGGGTAATATAATATTTATTGGGTTCTCATTTCTTATATACTGTGAATAGTCTTTTAATTTAGTACTTAAACATAGACTTATCATTATATAGCAATCTTCTGAATAGTCAATCTGAATGAATAGTATTAATATTTAAATATATAAATATGTGAATACATATGTATATTGACCAAAAGTTAGGAATGAATACTTTACAGTCTTTGCATACTGTTCTAGGAATTACAGTAATGAGAAATACAGGCACTATCTTTGGGACATGCAAAAGCTGTGTTATTTCTAAACTTCTATGTCTCACTATTTAAAAAATGTAATATGCACAGTGTATTTTCTTTATGTGACTAGCTTAGGAATAAAAGAGAAAAACACCCAGTTATATGAATTATATTTATTCATAATTTATAAACAGATTTTTATTTTCAAAAACTAAGAATGTATAGTAGAAATTATGCTCTCTTGGTCAAACAGAACTATTATTATTATAGTATGTTCTTTTATGAAAATAGGTAAAAATAAGGTCTGTTTTCTAAATGATGGTTTGTAAAAATGACCCTAACTGAAGTTCGTTATTATATTCTTTGGTTTCGTTTTTGAGATGACTTTTATTCTTATTCTATTATAAACTTGTCATGTTCACCTTCACATTTGATGAGGAAGGATACCTCTGAAGCCAGAGTGATTATCTTCTTAGCATTTTCTGTCTTATCTGGAGTAACAGGACAGCCTTCTATTTTAAAGAATAAATGACAATTATGCATTTCTAACTACTTTAAAAACAGTGTATTCCTGCTTTTTAAAATTACTAATAAAACTGCTTTATATATACCTTACTGTATCATCGACAAGTATTATCCCATTTGAAATTTAAAATGAATCTATAAATAAGACTTTTCTTAACATTCATTAATTATATATTTGTATACTATTTCCATGAAAATTATAATTTAAAGATGGTCAAGTGTTGACTTTAGGTCAATAGTTAATGGCCTGATAATTTTTCTAATTTAATTAAGATTAAAAGAAATAAGTATCTATAATGTTGACTCTTATCAAAATGACATTCTTTAAATGTAAGTTTCTTGTATTTGAGGAAAACTCACTTTTACCCAAACATGTGTTTGCTCACTAAAATGCCACCTTCAATAATATTTTTATTAAAAATTACATAGTAAATTAATCACATTCAATGTGCATGTCTTTGAAAAGGAGTTTTTTTTTATATTCACAAATATTATTAGTATTATATCATCTTGACACCATGGCATGAGGAAATTAAAAAAAAAAAAGAAAGAAAAGAGCTAGAAAATATGTTAGTGCCAAGGAGAGTGTTTTTTAGAAATAGAACATGACAGCCTATTTATTGGCTTTTTACTTGCCTTTACTAATTTTCTTCAGGCTCAAGAAGACAACACAGAAAATAGGCAGAGAAAAGGATTCCTTGCTGTTTTTCTGTTTAGTCTAACTAACACACTTCAAAACAATTCTTATATGGGCCTGCTAAACATTTTGCTAGTAGCCCTACAAATAATTGTTGTAAAAATGCATGGTGCTACATGATGAAATGAGTTCGTTGACAATTTTAGCACACTGTGATTAAGTTTCAATAGAAGGGAAATGTGCCTGGAAGATCTCATTGTAAAGTCGTGTAAAGACATAAGTAATCTAGAGATTCTTGCCTTTTTAAAACTGACACTGGGAAAACATCCCTCGAGAGACAAGTCAGATGTAATAAGCAAAAGCAGCAAACTTTTGATTTATTTGTTTGTACTGAAGATGACATGCAATTATTTAGCATTTCTTTTTAACAAAAACTCCCATGCACTTCTTTTCCTAAAGAAAGGCATTAAAATGCCAGTACCTTAGTATGCACGTATAACCTTACAATAATACTCCCCAGAAAATATTAAGGAAATCAATAAAGAAATCAATATTAGTCTTGAGTCTGAAAGAGTTGCAAAATACATTGATGGCTTCCCTTTTATGTGTTTGGAAAAATTGATTTCAATTGTCTGGTTACTGATTCTTAGAATTTCATTTAAAACTTTTTCTTTCTTTCTTTCTTTGAGACTCAGCAGGGACACAATATTGTGAATTAAAATTCAGGCAGTGTGTATTAGGAAAAAAGTCAGTGTTTTTTCTTAAGATGGAAAAAAGATATTTTTCACTGCTTTATTAGTAAGTTAGACATCAAAAGATGAAAACACATGATATTATCATGAAGAGAGAGGAAGAATGCTATGTGGACTACAACAAACAAAATCTAAATATCCACTAAGACTTTCAGCATTTTCAATAAAAAATTAAAATATTTCTATTATCATTTGTAACTTTTATGTTAATCTGGAAACTTTTTTAAGTCCTCCATTTTGGAGCTATAAATAAGCCTTTTTTTGACCCCATTGATCTTGCATTGCTTGATCCAATTCTGTGCTCT
>CAUYQU010049007.1:0-29829 GCA_963574635.1 Cheracebus regulus | reverse complement strand
CCCCCCCCCACCCCCCAAACAGGCTTTGTGTGAGCAACAGGCTGTTTATTCACCCAGGTGCAAGTGGGCTGAGTCTGAAAAGAGAGTCAGTGGAGGGCAGTGGGATGGGAATTGATAGGTTTGGGGTAAGCAGTGGAAAATTACAGATGTTATAGTTTAGGGTGGTCTTTTGCAAACTGGAAGGGGGTCATAGGGTCTGCAGTCATGAGGTTGACCAAGGTCGGTTACAAAGTCCAGTTGCCTTATCAATTGAGGCGAGAATAAAGAACAATAGAAGCATGTCTCAAATTAATTAGGCACTGCAGGGATTGATCATTCTTCCTCTTTTCGTGATCTTCCAGTTACTTCAGATTCCGAGAGGCCATCCAGAGGTGTACGTGCAGGTCACAGGGCTTGCCATGGTGTCCATGGCGCCGACAGTCAGCCTAAAAGAACTTATGTTCCTGTCTTTTAATATTAGTAATACAAAGGAAAAAGAAATGAAGGTGGAGGGCAGTGAAATATTAGCAAGGCCAGCACAGAGGGGTGATGGGTTGATGTTTCTCAGAGCTCCTTGAGCAGGACTGGGGGCAGCATGGAAACCTAAAAATGGGCAAGAATTTAGACTGCTGGGAGATCTCAGGGCAAGGGGTGATATTGTGGGGTTGTTAGAATGAGTATTTGTTGTATTGACTGATTGTTTATCACTTGTACACAATTTTGTAGGAATTGAGAGATTAATTGGAAAACACAGGGTCCAAATAGGAGAAGAACAAAGATAGATATCGGAGGACTAAGGATTGGAAGAAGCCATGACTCCCAGTTAGAGAGTGTCCAGCCAGTCCAGCCAGGTCCAGAATAGCCATTTGCCTGATTAGCGAGCTTCTGGGCTCTTTTAATTTATTGATGGCATCATGTACGAGGCCGGACTGGTTTACATAAAAACAACGTTCTTCATTAGGAATAGGCTAAGATCTCCTCTTTCAGCAGTCAGAAAATCAAGACCTCTGTGGTTTTGGAGGACAACTGCAGCTAGGAAATTTACTTGAGCTTGAGGAAGGGATAGTGATTGAGTTAATTCTGCAATGCTAGCGGAGAAATCATTAGAGAGGCTACCGGAGGTGACGATTGAAGTGGTAAGTCCTGCTATGCCTGTGCTGAGTGCAGTAATATTTCCTAACCACAAGTAAGGGGATCAATGGAATGACCCACTCGTGTCATGTGGGGATCTCAAGGGGAACAGGGAGGCTTTCGTGCCCGTTGGCAAACTGAATTTTGGGAGTAAGGAAAACTAGGGTACGAGTGCCTGGTCCAGTTGGTAGGAAGGCAGATGTAAGAAGAACCACAGAGGAAAAAAAGTCCTTGGCTTTGACAGAGCTGGAAGTGTAAACTGAAAAGGTGAGAAGGTGTTCTGAGGGGGCTGGGGCTTTGGACCCAAATGCCAAGGGAACCAGCAGGGGCTGTGGCTGTTAAAAGTTGTAGCGGTGTTTGGCAGGGTAACTGTGTGGAGGGAGAGCTCTTGTTTTCATGGTGTATGAGAAAGCGTGTGGTATCTGTAAGTGACCACTCACTTTCATTAACAAGATTGGGTATGAGCAGACAGGAAGAGGGGTCTGGAGGAGAGTCTGAGGAGCAAGGGGAAGGCAGCCCAGGGTAAGTGAGAGACAGGGTAAATGCCTACCTAGGCAAGACCTGCTGTTGACGTTTTTAAGGCTGCTAGTAATAAGGGAGGGCTTTTCTGTAATGCGCAGTTCGTGTGCTCCTGTTTTTTGGTTAACGTGGGTAGCAGGGCTCTTGAGGTGGAGTGTAAAGGAACACAAAGAGGGCCAGAGGTTTCCTAGGGGGATTCCAGCGTGTGATTCTCGGGAAATGCATAAGAAAGCGGAGAACGGAGCGGGGGGAGGGGGTGTTGAGTTGACATGGGGGAAAGATTACATAGGTAGGTGCGTAGAAGAACAGCAGTCTGTTGGGATGAGAGATCTGGGATGTCTCTATTGACTCTGTCTGGGAGGTAGAGGAGTTCTGGGGTGTACAATGGGGGCGGGGGGTGCTGAAGGAAGTCTGGAGATGTAGAGAAATGGGAGTTTGTCCAGTTGGTCAGTAGGGCGGGAATGGCTGTGTAGTGGGATGAGGAGAGGGAAACGCGTAGCCAGCAATCTCTGGCTAAGGAAGGGTTCGAGTTGGCTAGGAGAGAGTGGGTTAGGTTTATGGCATGTTGGAGGTAATGAGGGAGACGTAGGGGGTAGCAGGAGAGCAGGAGTGAGATTGAGAGTGAGTATAAAAGAAGAGGACTTCATCGGGGTGGAAGAACTGGAGACTCCTTGCCACAGAAGATCATCTAACCACTACAGAAGAGAGTTGAGGGTGGCAGCCTGGGGATAAAACCATGAAATATCGGCTGTAATTGCCTAAAGGAAAAGTGTGAACTGGCAGTATAAACAAAAACAGGGCATTTAAGCTTCTTTGGGAATTTGAGTGAGCTTTAGAGAGATTATGACTTTCAAGAGGAGCTAGAGGAGTCAGGTTGGCTGTCTGATGGGCACAGCTTCACCCAATGCAAACCCTGAACCCCGTGACTGTATCTCCCTAATTTACATGGCATCCTCCCCATTTCCTCATAGTTCTCTCTTTCCTATTCTGGACCTGGACCACACTTGGTTTATTGATAGCAGCTCCTCAAAGCCCAATAGACCGTCACCAGCAAAAGCAGGTTATGCAACAATTTCTCTCACATCTATTATTGAAGGAGTCTGACTTCCAGTGGGGTCCTGCACAGACGGGACACGGCTTAGGAGGAATCCCGGGCTGCAGGCATTCCTTGGCTCAGCGGCCAGGTTCTCAGCATTTGAAGCAAGGGTTTGGGGGAGGAAGTCCTGAAGAGAAGCCTGGACTTCATAGGTTTGGTGGTCTGAAACTTCTGCAAGCTGAAGGAGTGGCTGGCGTCTGTCTTGCAGTGGAGGCAAGCATTTGTAATTCTGAAACATGCTGCCACTCGGCAGCTTCTTCTCAGTTACTAAACACCTTAAAGGCGAGGTCGATTAGTTCCTGTTGTGGGGTTTGAGGACCAGATTCTAGTTTTTGAAGTTTTTTCCTAATCTCGGGGGCAGATTGGGTAATGAAATGCCTATTAAAAATAAGACGGCTTTCTGGCCCTTCTGGGTCTGAAGCAGTAAATCGTCTAAGCGTGGCTGCTAAGCAAGCTATGAACTGAGCTGGGTTTTCATCTTTGCCTTGGGTGGTTTCTTTAAGTTTGTCATTGTTGACAGCTTTAACTGCTGATTTTTTTAGCCTTTCTACTAAGCATGAAATCATGTAATCTTGCCTCCGTATACCGGGGGAACCTGCCTGGTACTCCCATTTAGGCTCTTCCTGGGGAAACTGCCCTGGCATTTTCCTGGAGAGTAGATGTCAGGCGCCAGTGATCATCAGCATGAGGCTGAGCCGGGGTGTAATCTCCTTCTCACTCTTCTGGGGCAGGAGTGGAGGTGAGGATGACGTTGAAGTCATTCCAGGTTAAACTATAAGACAGAGTCAAGCATTGGAATTCCTGTATGTATTGTGCAGGCTCTAAGGAAAAGGAGGCTAATCATTGGCTAATCTGAGAGAGGTCAGACAGGGAGAAGGGAAGATGCACTCTGATTATGCCTGCAGCTCCGGCCACCTCTGGAAGGGGAAACTGTTGGGCAGGCGGGGAAGGGCTATTCCCAGGGCTAAACTGCAAACCAGATCTGGTACGGGGTGGACTGGTAACAGGAGGGAGGTAGGGAGGTGGCATGCTGACTGGAGAGGGGTTAGGTTGTGGGGAAGGATTAGGAACAGGAGGAGTGGGGAGAGGGTCAGGGGCTGGCTGAGGTGGATGGGGAGGAGAGAGAGCAATGGGATCAGTAGGTAAGGAGGAAGATTCAGTGTCAGGGAAAGGGTTGAAGGAGTGGAAGGAGCGGTGGGACAAGAAAGAAGGAAGATTTGGGATGTGTTACCTTGGGAACAGAGAGTTGGAAGGGGTCTGAGCATGAAAAATGCCTGGATGTATGGCACTTCAGACCATTTGCCCATTTGGTGACAAAAGTTGTCCAGGTCATGCAGGATTGAGAAATCAAAAGTACCATTTTCTGGCCATTTGGAACCATTGTCTGATTTGTATTGGGGCCAAGTGGTATTGCAAAAGAAAATGAGACATTTAGGTTTCAGATCGGGCAACAGTTGAAGAGGTTTTAGGTTTTTTAGGACGCAGGCTAGAGGTGAGGATTGAGGAATGGAGGGCTGAGGGTTGCCCATAGCGAAGGAGATAAGTTTGAAGGAAAGTTGTAGAGTAGAGACCAGGAGAAGGAGCGAGCAGCTACCAGGGTGTTCAGTAGGCATCCCTGACTGATTCCTGGGCTGTAACATGGGTGAGTGATCAAGGCAGGCATCCTCGCGATTGACCAGACACCAAGGGAGGACTGTCTTCCCAAGTCCATGGCCCACATCGGAGTTTTTGAGTGAGAGGGAGAGACTTGTCTCCTGTCTCTACACGGTTAAAGAGTGTCTCCTTTGTCTCTACTAGAAGGAGAAAGATTTAAAGGAAAAGAGCGAGAGGGAGAGACTTGTCTCCTTTCCTCTGAAGGAAAAGAGAGAGAGGAAGAGACGTGTCTCTTCTTCTCTGAAAAAAAAAAAGGAGAGAGGGAGAGACTTGTCTCCTCTTTTCTGAAGGAAAAGAGAGAGAGGGAGAGGATTGTCTCCTCTGAAGGAAAAGAGAGACAAAGAGAGGGAGACTGAAGGTCTGAAGGTGGCAGGAGAGCTGTTCAGCGCACTGAGCATGAGCTGCTGGTCTGGTCTGATGTGTTGAGGTCTCAGATGGGTCTCTTCTCAGAAGAGGGTTGGGACAGGGGGCTGGTCTCCACAAAGGAGTACCTCTGTCCCAGGTTTCAGCACCAAATGTTACAACGCACACTCTGAATGAAGAGGCCTCCCCTCTCCTCCAACAGGCTTTGTGTGAGCAACAAGGCTGTTTGTGGTGCAAGAGGGCTGATTCCAAAAAGAGAGTCAGTGGAGGGCAGTGGGATGGGAGTTGGTTTTGTAGGTTTGGGGTAAGCAGTGGAAAGTTACAGAAGTTACAGTTTAGGGTGGTCTTTTGCAAACTGGGAGGGGGTCATAGGGTCTGGAGTCATGAGGTTGACCAAGGTCAGTTACAAAGTCCAATTGCCCTATTAATTGAGGTGGGAATAAGGAACAATAGAAGAATGTCCCAAGTTAATTAGGTGCTGCAGGGATTCTAATTCCGGGAGGCCATCAGGAAGTGTACGTGCAGGTCATGGGGGTTGCTATGGTGTCCATGGTGCCATCAGTCAGCCTAAAAGACCTTACATTTGCCAGCTGTGGCCTGGCTCATGCCCCAGAGGCAGCTGCATGGGAGGCTTATTTAAAGTTTCTTTTTGGCTGGGTGCAGTGGCTCACACCTGTAATACCAGCACTTTGGGAGGCTGAGGCAGGTGGGTTGCTTGAGCTCAGGAATTTGAGACCAGCCTGGCCAACATAGTAAAACCCTGTCTCTACTACAAAAAAAAAAAAAAAAAAATTTAGTCGAATGTGGTGGTGCATACCTGTAGTCTGTAGTCTCAACTACTTGGCAGGCTGAGGCATGAGAATTGCTTGAACCCAGGAGGCAGGGGTTGTAGTGAGCTCAGACTGTGCCACTACACTCCAGCCTGGGTGACAGAGTGAGACTCTGTCTCAAAACGATAATAAAAAAATAAAGTTTCTTTTCTTGGCATTAAAAACCATGCCTTCTTACCTTCTTTTCCTTTATTTTTCTGTAGACATATACCTCTCCAAAAAAAAAAAAAAAGAAGAAAAAGAAAAAAAAGAGAAAATGTACAGAGAAATGTCTAGGCTGTAAGGTGAAGATGGAAGTATGGACAGCAAAGCTAGTACATATTTGTTAAAGGGGAGGTCCCTATGGCCACTACAGAAGACCGGGATTTTAACCTGCTTCTGTGCTTTGGGCAGGTTGCAGCAAAGAGAACCAGTACATCTTTCTAGTAATTTGCATCCCTCTGCCAGAATTAGTAAATCAGGCTAGGATCAGGAAAGCACTGCCACTAAAGGACCCTTGGTAAAAGTTTCTACTGGAGTCTACACTTTTCCTGCATGAAAACTTGTGGCCAAAATGTGTATTATCTCAAAATGTGTTTGTGAAATCTACAGTGGGGTTCAGAATGTATAAGAAATATTTTTGGAGATGTCAAACTTTGTGCAATACTGTTATTAGTTTATATATATTTATCTGCAGAAATGATAACATTTCCATACAATTATTTCAGTCTTTCTTATCATTTCTGGTTTTTTTTTTTTTTGTGAAGGCAATTTTATAACTATTTGATGTAGTTGAAGATTCAGTGGTTAGTTCTCATCCACATTGACTCTCTCTCTCTCTCTCTCTCTCTATATATATATATATAATTATTTTTTTTTTCTTTAGACGAAGTTTTGCTCTGTCACCCAGGGTGGAGTGCAGTGGTGTGATCTTGCTAATTTTTTTTTATTTTTAGTAGAGATGGGGTTTCACAATGTCAGCCAAGCTGGTCTTGAACTCCTGACCTCAAGTAATCTGACCATCTTGGCTTCCCAAAGTGCTGGGGTTACAGGCATAAGCCATCGTGCCTGGCTGACTGTCTGTAGATTTTTGAAAGTAGTAACAGGTACATAGGTAATCAAAGTACACAGCTTATATGGTGAGTCTTCAAACTCATTATGTCCTCTGGACAACCACACATGAATACAGTATGGGTCATTCCTTATTCCTTTGGCAAGGACAACTTTGTTGAGACTGGTATCAATGCACACATCTGGAATTCCCATCTCCTTCATGGCAAAATTTCCAGATCTCTTTGAGTTCCCAGGGGACATGCTTCTTGAAGCCCACTCCATGGATGTGCTTGTGAATGTTGGTGTATTCTCGGGTCACCATCTCATTGATGGCAGAATAGTCCGATTTCTTCTTGGCACCATTCTTTGCAGGAGCCATTCTGCCAGGCCCAAGTTGGTGAGGTTTGTTATCATTTCTTTAAGCTTTTTTCTCTTCTTTTTTTTTTCAGTCTGAACCATTCCAATGACCTTTTTTCCCTTCTATTCTTTGTCTTTCTTTCCTTCCTTCCTTCCTTCTCTCTCTCTCTTTCTTTTTTGAGATGGAGTCTCACTCTGTCGCCCAGGCTGGAGTGTAGTGGCAAGATCTTGGCTCACTGTAACCTTTGCCTCCTGGGTTCAAGTGATTCTCCTGCCTCAGCCTCCTGAGCAGCTGGGATTACAGGCGTGCACCACCACACCCAGCTAATTTTTGTATTTTTAGTAGAGATGGGGTTTCTCCTTCTTGGCAAGGCTGGTCTCAATCTCCTGACCTCAGGTGATCTGCCCGATTTGGCCTCCCAAAGTGCTGGGATTAAAGGTGTGAGCTGTTAAGCACATCACTTACGTAAAGAGACCCCCCAAACAGGCTTTCTGTAAGCTACATGGCTGTTTATTCACCCAGCTGTGGGAGGGCTGAGTCTGAAAAGTGAGTCATCAGAGAGCAGTGGGATAAGAGCTGGTTTTATAGGTTGGGGCAAATGGTCAGTTAAAGGTGGTAATCTATTTTAGGGAGGGGAAGGGCATCACAGAATGCATGGTCACAAGGGTGGAGTTTATCTATTACAAGTATGCACAGTCATAAGGGTGGGAGTTATTGGTTGCAAGCAGAGGGGAGGGTACAGTAATTACATAGTTGCCGGGGTGGGGGTCTTGAGAAACCTAATGTCTAAAGGGGAAGCTTCGCAAGGCTAAGCAGGAACAATGGTAGAACTTTGCAGGGGGAGAGCAATCATTTGAGGCAGGAACTAGTTGTTTCACTTCTCTTTGTGGCCATCTGGTTACTTCAGACTTTCTGGCTCAGCAAAAACCCTCAGGAGGTCATATGTGCAGGTCACCAATGCTATAATGGCCAAGCTTGGACTTGGAGGCCTGACATGAGCCACCTCGCCTGGCCCCAATGGCCTTTTCATCTTGCTTTGTCTTCCTGGTACTTTTAACACTGATATTCTGGGATTTTACACCAGTGTAGTGGATGGAGCCTTGCTATGCAGTCTGAAAGTTTGTGTTCTCCCTAAACTCTTATGTTGAAATCTCCCAGGTGATAGTATAAGGAGGCAGGGCCTTTGGGAAGTGATTAGGTTGTGAGGGCTCTGCCCTCATGAATGAGATTAGTGACTATTTATTTATTTGTTTATTTATCTGTTTTGAGACAGAGTCTCACTCTGTCACCCAGGGTACAACTCCTGCCTCCTGAGTTCAAGCAATTCTCCTGCCTCAGCCTCCAGCATAGCTAGGACTACAGGTATGTGCCACTGTGCCCAGCTCATTTTTGTGTTTTTGATAGAGATGATATTTCACCATATTGGCCAGGCTGGTCTCGAACTCCTGACCTCAGGTGATCCAACCACCTTGGCCTCCCAAAGTACTGGGATTACAGGTGTGAGCCACCATGCCCAGCCAAGGATTAGTGTCCTTTTAAAAGAGGACCCAGAGAGACCCCTGCCCCTTGCACCATGTGAGGACACAGTGAGAAGGCATTATCTCAAAAACCAGAAAATTGGTCTTTACCAGATGTTGAATCTGCTGGCACCCTGATTTTGGACTTCCTAGTCTTTAGAATCATGAGAAATAAATTTCTGTTGATTATTAGCCATCAGTTTATGGCATTTGGTTATAGCAGCCCAAGTGGACCAAGACAGGCCTGGAAGCTCAATGCATAGTGTCTTAAATAGTATTTAACAAAATGTTTCATGGAAGTCACGGTGGGTGCTTTTAATAAGAAAATATTTATTGTGGATGAATTTTTACAGATTGTGGATTTACTCCTTCCCCCTTCTCACTACTATACTTTGCTATTCATTTTTTTAAAAAAGAGGAAGGGCAGGCATGGTGGCTCACAGCTGTCTTTCTAACACTTGGGAGGCCAAGGAGGGAGGATCACTTGAGCCCAGGAATTGAAGACTAACCTGGGCAACATAGGAGTTGGAAGAAAAAAATATATTTTTAATTAGCCAGGTGTGGTGGCACATGCCTCTTGTCCCAGCTACTTGGGAGGCCGGGGGGTAGGGAGATTACTTGAGCCTGGGAGGTCAAGGCTGCAGTGAGCTATGATTGTGCCATTGCACTCCAGCCTGGGTGACAGAGCAAGACCCTAAAGAAGAAGATGGGAGAGAGATCCAAGATGGCCGATCACTAGCAGCTCAGGATTGCAGCTCCCAGTAAAAGCGCAGAGAGCCAGTGGACGCCACACTTACGGATAAATTTTCGCTGCCCACGGACCAGGACATTCCCAGTGGAGGAGCCCCACAGGTCGCAAGCGCGACCCTTTCGGCTGGCGTGGCTTTTTTGCCGACGCCTCAGCTTGGCGGCTCTTGGTGCGGAGTAAACGGGACTGAGTCTCCTTTTGGATGATGTTTGGAGCTCTGTGAAAGCAGAGCAGTCCATCCAGCTGATTGAAAAAGGGACTGAGAAACCAGACCGGAAACCCCCGGGCAGAAAAGCACCACGAATTTCAACGCTGCTGTTTTAGCCAGCGTTGCGGGTCGCCACAGTGAAAATTACATAGATTCTGGAGCTGGGAATTAACAAGCTGGACGTCCACTCAGAGACCTAATTTGAAAGTTGGTAATTACAAAGATGACAGATGGATAAAATCATAAAGATGCCAAGAAGCCACCATAAAAAAACTGAGAACACTCAAAATCAGAAAGTCTCTCCTTCTACAGAGGACGCTAGTTCCTCATCAGTAACGGAACAATGCTTGATGGAAAACGAGTGTGAAGAATCATCAGAATTAGGCTTCAGAAGGTGGATAATAAGAAACTTCTGTGAGCTAAAAGAATATGTTCTAAACCAATGCAAAGAAACTAATAACTTTGAAAAAAGGTTTGACGAAATGCAAAAGAGAATGGACAATTTAGAGAAGAACATAAACAAATTAATGGAGCTGAAAAACACAATACGAAAAATCCGTGAAGTATGCACAAGTTTTAAACAATGAAGAATTTACATCAACTAAGGAGCAAACAGCAGGTCAGCCTTAAATAACAGTATTAAATTCACATATAACAATATTAAGCCTAAACTTAAAGGGATTAAATGCCCCAATCAAAACATACAATTAGACAAACTGAATAAAAAGTTAAAACCCATCGCTACACTGTATTCAGACCTTTCTTATAGGCAAGGACACACAAAGACTTAAAGGAATGGAGGTAGATCTACCAACCTAATGGAGAGCAAAAAAAAAAAAAAAAAAACGGATTTGAACTCAGACCTGGAACAAGCAAATTTAATAAATATTTACAGAACCTACCACCCCATATCCACAAAACATATATTTTTTTCAATATTATATCATACACCTATTCTAAAAGTGATCACATAATAGGAAATAAATCACTTTTTAGTAATTGCATAAGCATTTCACAGATTTAAATGAAATCCTGAGCAATAGAGCAAGATTCTCGTTCTCTCTCCCTCTTTCTCTTTCTTTTTTCTCTTAAAAAAAACAAAAACAAAAACGTCACCCCCTCTCTCTCTTTCTCTCTTTTATTCTTCAAAAAAAGCAAAAAAAAAAAAAAAAGGAGAAGAGAAAAAACTCTCAACAGCTCTTCTGTGGTCCCTGCTAGTGACTCCTCTCTCTCTCTCTCTCTCTCTTTCTCTCTCTGTCTCTGTTTAAAAAAAAAGAAAAAAAAAAAAGAGAGAGAGAGAGAGATAGGAAGGAATGGTTAAAACACACTCATCAACATTCCAGAAAGGAGACAATAGGTAAAATGGAGAAGAGGGAATATTTAAGGAAAGCATAGCTGAGAAGTTAAAAACTGATAGAAGATTTTAAAAAGAAACCTAAATAAATTGTAGTAAACAGCAGAAAGAAAAAAGACAATGTTTTTAACAGCAGACCAATTAAAAAGACAAACTGCCTACAATGGAATAATAATTAGACCAGCGCTGACTTCATTAAAAGACAATGTTACCCAGAAACAATTGTAATAATATCCACAGAGGGCTCAGGGAAAGTAACTGTCACTTTCAAATTATTTGGTCTAAGTTTTATTATGAAATAAGGACAAAATTGAGACATTTTCAAACAAACAAAAACTGAAGACATTCACAACCAGCAGGCCCTCACTGAAAGAACTCTTGAAGTTCGAGTATGAGGAAGAAAGTCAGTGGCCTGGGATGCAAAAAGCAATAAATGAGTGAAAGAAACGAGTAGCAGTGCTAAGTTTGAGGGTTAAAATGCAAGTAAAAGACTGACAACAATATTATACTAATTTACAATAAAGCGGTTAGACTGATGTGCTCTAGGATTCCTGTTTTATTTGGGAAAGAGTGGAGTGGTGAATTTACTTTAGCTTCAAACATGATTGTGTGCTTAACTTCTCCAATTCCCCATCTGGCCTGTCCTGCTCTGTGTGGGTTTGCTCTGGGAGCCGCTGGAAGGTGAGAGGGGAGTGAGGGAGAGGGATGTACTCCCCGGCTCTCTCTGCTGGGTCATTCCAGGTGGCTGCTTTGCTCTTCCAAAGGCAGCTTCTGTAAGACACTTTTTTTATATATATACTTTAAGTTCTGGGGCACATGTGCAGAAGGTGCGGGTTTGTTACATAGGTATACACGTGCCATGGTGGTTTGCTGCATCCATCCCCCCATCATCTACATTAGGTATTTCTCCTAATGTTAGCCCTCCCCAATTCCCCCACCCCCTGCTATCCCTCCCCTAGGCCCCCACCCCCAAACAGGCCCCAGTGTGTGATGTTCCCCTCCCTGTGTCCATGTGTTCTCATTGTTCAACACCCACAGTGAGAACATGCAGTGTTTGGTTTTCTGTTCTTGTGTCAGTTTGCTGACAATGATGGTTTCCAGCTTCATCCATGTTCCTGCAAATGACATGAACTTATTATTTTTTATGGCTGCCTAGTATTCCATGGTGTATGTATGCCACATTTTTCCTATCCAGTCTATCCTCGATGGGCATTTGGGTTGGTTTCAAGTCTATAGCAAAGACACCCTCTTTTAAAGCCCTTACAGCTGTCTCTCCTGCTTTTTGGGTTTGGAAACCACTCTCCTCACCTTGTCCTTTCATACCCAAGTGTGACCATAATCGATTACTGTTCCCCATAAAACCCAGCTAAACTCTAACTATGCCTCAGAGACCCCCTTTATTAAAATGTTCTCATATAAGTGATTAATTTCCTACCAGCATCGTGACTTTCAGAGCATGTTAACATTCTAACTTATTCTAAGGATAACCACCTGATTCTATCCTTATTCTAAGGATAACTACCAAGTAAACCACAAAACTGGGAGTAATTTCTGAAAGAGCAGAGGTTGGGGAGTGAAATGTTAAAAACCAAGTCAGTCTAAAAGAAGAAAGAAGGGAGAGAATAAAGGAAAAGCTGAAAACAGAAAAAAATGAAATGATAGATAAATTCAAATAGATCAATAGTCACAAAAGTAGAAATGAACCACAACAATGAGAAGACACAGAATGTCGTGTTGGATATAAAAACAAAATTTAACTCAGCCTCTTATTGCAATTGTATTACACCTCTTGTATTACAGCTAAAATACAAGTTCTCAAAAATGTTTAAAATAAAGGATAAGGCTGGGTGTGGTGGCTCACGCCTGTAATCCCAGCACTTTGGGAAGCCAAGGTGGGCAGATCACGAGGTCAAGAGATAGAGACCATCCTGGCCAACATGGTGAAACCCTGTCTCTACTAAAAATACAAAAAAAAAAAAAAAAAAAAATTAGCTGGGCGTGGTGGCGCACGCCTGTAGTCCCAGCTACTCGGGAGGCTGAGGTAGGAGAATTGCTTGAACCCGGGAGGCAGATGTTGCAGTGAGCCGAGATCGCACCACTGCACTCCAGCCTAGTGCCTGGTGATGGAATGAGACTCTGTCTCAAAAAAATAAATAAATAAATAAAAATAAAGGATTTAAAAAGAGAAGCTGGCATTGCTACTAATGAAAGAAAAACTAGGCTTTTAGTCAAAGTATCAGTGGGGATAAGGAGTTACTACAGAGTAATTAGTAAAGGTCAAATACACAGAAAATGATAATAATCCTAAAATTATATGAGTGTATAATATTACCTCAAAACACATAAAGCGATGATGAACAGAACCACAAGGAGAATCAGAAACATCTGACATGCTCCTTTCAGTAACTGATATATAAAACAGGCAAAAAATTAATAATGATGTAGATGACGTGAACAATACAATTAGTGAGCTTAATATAGTTGTACCAGTAGACTCCAATAGCCACACATTACAAATACAGATTATTTTCTAGCACAGATGAATTATTTATAAAAACTATTTACTAGGTCATAAAAATATTTCAGGAAACTTCAAATATTTGATATTGCAGAGACCACATTCTGAGATCAAAATAGAATTAGGTTAGAAATCAACAATAAAAGCATAACTAGATTGCTATCCATGGAGAAGGTAGATGGAAATCATACAGCCCTACCATAAATAAGAAAAACTATAACAGCTGGGAAAATGCATTTTAAAAAACAGTTTGCAGATATTAGAAAACAATCAAGTCAGGCTTGCAATGCTGAAAACACAGAGACACACAAGGTTAGTCCCCAGTTCACACAGGCTTGCATCCTATGGACATGTTTCTGGCCCGTGGCTGAGGGAAAAATGATCCCAGGAAGGAGGCAGTGGTCTTGCTGGTAGAAGAGACAGAGATGAGTTCGAGGTACTAAGGTGACTGAGATTTGGAAGGCAAAGATACAAAGAGGGCGCACCACAGCGAGGGAAGCTCCGCATGTGAGTGGGAATGTCTCAAGGCCTGGGTGACTGCTCTGTGTGCATACACCGAAAAGCAGCCGAGAGCCAGGCAGAGATCCTGGAGAGCAGGTATTTCTCTTTTTCATTCTACTTTTTATGGATACAAAATAGTTGTACCTATTTTGGGGGTACTTGTAATATTTCAATGCAAGCATACAATGTGTAATCATCAGTGTGCGTAACTGGGATATTCATCACCTCAAATAGTTTTCATTTCTTTGTGTTGGGAACATTCCAAATGTTCTCTTCTGGCCATATTGAAATATACAATAAATCATTGCTAACTGTAGTCATCCTATTGTGCCACTGAACACTAGATCTTATTCCTTATATCTCACTGTATATTTGTACTTATCAACCAAACTTTCTTCATCCCTCCCCCTCACAGCCTCTGGTAACACCAGTCTATTCTCTACATCCATAATCAACCCTTTTCAGGTCCTCCATATGAATGGGAACATGTGGTATCTTTCTGTGCTGCATTATTTCACTTAGCATAATGTCCTCTAGGTCCATAACATTGCTGCCAATGACAGAATTTTATGGTTTTTTTATGGCTGAATGATAGTTCTTTGTGTGTGTGTGTGTGTGTGTGATGATAGATATATATATATGATAATATATGATATATATATGTCGATAATGATAGTTCTTTGTGTGTGTGTATATATGATGATAGATACATATATATGATGATATATATATGATGATAATGATAGTTCTTTGTGTGTGTGTATATACATGATGATATATATATGATAATATATGATATATATATGAAGATAAGGATAGTTCTGTGTGTGTGTATGATGATATATATATATGATAATATATGATGATATATATATGATGATAATGATAGTTCTTTGTGTGTGTGTGTGTGTGTATATGATGATAGATATATATATGATAATATATGATATATATATGATAATGATAGTCCTTTGTGTGTGTGTGCGTGTGATGATAGATATATATGATAATATATGACATATATATGATAATATATGATAATATATGATATATATATATATGATAATATATGATATATATATATGATAATATATGATATATATATGATGATGATAGTTCTTTGTGTGTGGGTGTGTGTGTGTATATGATGATATATATATATATGATCACCATATTTTCTTCATCCATTTATTTGCTGGTGGCCAGTTGGGTTGATTTCCTATCTTGTCTGTTGTGGACAGCGCTGCAATATACGGATGTTCTGTTTTTTGGAAATATACCCAGCAGTAGAATTACTGGGTCATAGGGTAGTTCTAATTTTGGTTTTTTGAGGAAGCTCCATAATGTTTTCCACAGTGGCTGCACTAATTTATATTTCCATCAACAGTGTACGAGGGTTCCTCTTTCTCCACATCCTTGCCAGAATGTGTTATTTTTTGTATTTTTTATAATAGCTGTTTTGACCAGGTTTCATTGTGGTTTTGCTTTGAACTTCTCTGATGATTTGTGATATTGAGCATTTTTTTTCATATACCTGTTGGCCATTTGAATGTCTCCTTTTGAGAAATATCTAGTCAGATCTTTTGCCTATTTTTTTTAAAAAATCAGATTATTTGATTTTTGCTATTGAGTTTCTTATGTACTCTGATTATGAATCTCTTGTCACATAAATGGTTTGCAAATATTTTCTCCTTTTCTGTAGGTTGTCTCTTCACTTTGTTGATTGTTTCCTTTGCTGTGCAGAAGTCTTTTAGCTTGGTGTCATTACATTTTTCAATTTTTGCTTCGATTGCCTGTACTTTTGAGATCTTCCTCAAGAAACCTTTGCCCAGAAAAATGTCCCGAAGTGTTTTCCCAATGTTTTCTCCTAGTGGTTTCATAGTTTCAGGTCTCGTGTTTAAACCTGTAATCTATTGTGAGTTTATTTTTGTATATGGTGAGGATAGAGGTCTAATTTCATTCTTGTGCATGTTAATGTTCTGTTTTCTGTGTATGTGTGGGTTTATTTCTGGGCTCTCTATTCTGTTCCATTGGTGTAGATGTCTGTTTTTATGCCATTACCATACAGTTTTAGTTACTCTAGCTGTGTAGCATATTTTGGAGCCATTAGAATTCCAGCTTAGCATGGCAAGAACTTTGGGGGAGATATTTATCCCAGACCTTCACTTGAGACCCCAGAAAGACCTTTCTCAGATGAAAAGATCACACACTAGGAGTTAAAGCTATAACTAAGGAGTAAACACAAAACCACATTCAGCCTTCCTTATCCTGTCAGAATATAGATGATCTGCCAGTAATTTACCTGCCTGTTAGAACAAAGTTTAACCCTCTTTAGAGGAGGATAATGTATTTCATAACTTCCATGATGTGTCATCCATAATATCCAGCATTCAATTACTAGAAATGTAAATAAGCAGGAAACTGTGACCAATAGTCACAGGATAAATCTGTCAGCCAAAGGATACCAAAGATGACCCATATTCTGGACATAAAAGATAAGATTTTAGTATGACTATCTTTAATATGTCAAAGAAAATAGAGCAAACTGGACAAAAAATGGACTTAAAAAAGGAGTATCTCAACGAAGAATTGAAATCTATTGAAAGCATCCAACAAGCATTCTGTAATTGAAAAATTAGTGTCTGAAATAACTCACTGAATGGATTTAATAGCACACTGGACACAGCAGAAAATAGTGTTAGTCAATAGAAAGACAGATATATTCAATAAATCCAAAAGGAAGAAAAAAGAGAAAATAGAATGGGCAAAAACAGGGCAGAGTGTGCAGGAGGTGTGGGACATAATCAAAAAGTGCAATGTCTGTGTCTCTGGAGTAACGTCTGTGTCTCTGGAGTAACGTCTGTGTCACTGGAGAAACATCTGTGTCACTGGAGTAACATCTGTGTCACTGGAATAACATCTGTGTCACTGGAGTAATGTTTGTGTCACTGGACTAACATTTGTGTCACTGGAATAACATCTGTGTTACTGGAGTAACGTCTGTGTCACTGGATTAACATCTGCGTTGCTGGAGTACCGTCTGTGCCACTGGAGTACCACCTGTGTCACTGGAGTACCACCTGTGTCAGGAGTAACATCTGTGTCACTGGAGTAATGTTTATGTCATTGGAGTAATGTTTCTGTCACTGGACTAACATGTGTGTCACTGGAATAACATCTGTGTTACTGGAGTAACATCTGTGTCACTGGATTAATGTCTGTGTTGCTGGAGTACCATCTATGTCACTGGAGTAACGTCTGTGTCACTGGAGTAACATCTGTGTCATTGGAGTAATGTCTGTGTCACTGGAATAACATCTGTGTCACTGGAGTAATGTTTGTGTCACTGCAATAACATCTGTGTTATTGGATTAACGTCTGTGTCGCTGGAGTACCGTCTGTGTCACTGGAATAACATCTGTGTCATTGGAGTAATGTCTGTGTCACTGGAATAACATCTGTGTCACTGGAGTAACATCTGTGTCATCCAGAAGGAAAAGGAGAAAAACAGGGGTAGAGCAAATTTGAAGAAATAATGGCTGAAAATTTTCCAAATCAAATGAAATTCCTGAGAAAGACAAGAAGTCCTGAAAATGACAAATGACAGGAAGAAGAATCTAAGTGGCAAGTTGTTAGTGTATTTTCTATGTGACAAATGCCCAAAGTCCTTTCAATTAGTGCTCTTCAAAGTACCCATAGAAAGAAATTCAGATATGGAAACATCTGTTCCAAAAGGTGTCCCATGCATCCCTCAAACAAGAGGTTTTTATGTTGAATTTTTAATATAAGCCAATCATGCTTCTTCCAGGGAGCCACAGGGTCTATCTACGCCCTCTCTTTTGGTGATCTTACCTAATCCTATGGCCTTATGTTACCATTGAAATGTTAGTGCTACCTAAATTTATTTATATATCTAGCTTTATTTCCACTGATTAGTATAATTGTATTAATGAAATGACATGAAATACTTTTACTTGGATGTTGAGGAATAATTCATACATCTACATACACAGAGCAGCCTCTCAGTGACATTTCAACTCTGAAGAGTTAGAAGATCCCATCTTCCCCATCTCAGTAAATGGAACCCCCATGGTATTGGGCCGTTCTTGCATTGCTATAAAGAAATACCTGAAACTGGGTAATTTGTAAAGAAAAGAGGTGTCATTGGCTTACTGTTCTGCAGGCTGTACAAGTATGGCACTGGTATGGCATCTGCTTGCCTTCTGGTGAGGCCTCGGGAACCTTAAAATCATGGCAGAAGGGGAAGCAAGTGTATCACACTATGAGAACAGGAGTAAGAGAGAGGTGAGAGGGGAGTTGCCAACACTCTTAAATGACCAGATCTCGAGAGAACTCACTCACCATAATGAAAACAGCACCAAGCCATGAGGGATCTGCCCTTGTGATTGAAACATCTCCCACCATGCCCTGCCTTCAACAATGGGGATTACATCTCAACATGAGAGTTAGAAGGGACAAACATTCAGATTATATCACTTATCTTCCCAGTTATTTAAAACAAAAATCTAGGAACTACCTTTGATCTCTTCTTTTTGCTCATTCCCGACATTCACTCCATAAGTGTTTTTTGTTAACTTCTAAATAATGTTAAAATTCGCCTGTTCCTCTTTCTGGTTGCCCAGGAGCTCGACCAACAGGAGTCCTGTAACGCTTGGTGTGAGAGGGCTGAAGAGGCCAGAGTGTTCCTTTCCCAGCCTTTGCTTTGAACAGCATCTCCAGCAGTGGCTGCACCTCACTGTGGCTCCAGTTCTCAGCCAGTCCTTCCCTCTCTGGTCTGAGCTCACACTGGGTGCCTCCCTCCCTCTGCCTCATCACTCTGGTGGTTTTATCTCCTGCCAGATGTTCCAAGATTCTGCCTGGACCCTACAAACACCATTTCCCCCACAGCCCTCTAGTCTCATAGCTGGTACAACTTCCTGCTATTCTCTGGTTCTGTTTTGGTCTCCTGCTTGTGTCTTCAGCTCTTCCATTGGAGACATAACCAGCTCCCTGGATTAAATATCCTTTGTTTAAGATATGTAGAGTGATTGCCGTTTTCCTGATGGGACTCCAAATGATACATACACATATTTCCGAAATTTTGCCATTGCTCAAAACATTTTGGGACTTTTATAAATGTCATCATAATATGCTTATGACCCATTTTGTCATAGCCTATGTGTGCTGCTATAACAAAGTATCACAAACTGGGTAATTTGTAAACAATAACTATTTATTTCTCATAGTTCTGGCGGCTTGAAGTCCAAGATCAAGGCACCACCAAGTTTGGTGTCTGGTGAAGGTCCTGTCTCTCTGCTTCTAAGATGGTGCCTTATTGCTGTGCCTGCATGTGGTGGAAGACAGAAGGGCTAGAGAAAAAGGCCTAAGCTAGTTACCTCCAGCCCTTTCATAAGGCACTAATCCATTCATCAAGGTGGAGCTCACATGGCTTAGTTCCTTCCCAAAAGGCCCCACCTCCTAATATAACCACACATGACTTTTGGAGGGAATACATTTGAAACAATGCACATCCAAAACACAATCTGATTAATTTGACTCACTCTGAAAGCCTAAAAGTGACTTTTGGACATTTCCAAATACTAAAACAGACCATTTCTTCACATATCAAAATTTTTGGATCGAATCCTAAAAGGAATGTTTTAATTTTCCTTTTTTCCTTCCCTCCCTCCCTCCTTCCCTCCCTCCCTCTCTTCCTTCCTTCCTCTCTCCCTCCCTCCTTCTCTCCCATTCTCTCTCTCCCTCCCTCTCTTCTTTTTCTCTCTCATTTTCTTTCTTCCTTTCTTTTTCTTTCTTCTCTTTCTTCTCTCTTTCTCTCTTCTTTTTGTTTCTTTCCTCCTTCCTTTCTTTCTTTTCTTTATTTTGTTCTGTTCTTTTCTTTCTTAACATCCCTACATTAAAGTTACAGCAACTCACTTTTGCCCTCATAGATCCAAAAAAGTTTGATCTGTAACTAGATATTGGCATATGTATGATAATGTTGATTTGTCAGAAATTCTAGACAAGGAATGAAGAAAGATGGGAGATTTCAATATCATCCTATGATCTGTATATTTACCACCTTTTTATTGCATATTAGAAATCAATTTCCATGACTTCCATGACTTTCCATATCAGAAATCAATTTCCATGACTTCTTCTTTTGCTTTATTCTAAGAGCTGTTATATGGAATGAATTCTGTATAAGACATTCTGTCTTCTCCCCAAACAAGCACAAACTTGAGCATTTTTCCATTTTTAAGAGAGAAACTAAAGTTATTCCAAAACTAAATTTTTCTTAATATCTCTGCCAGATAAAAGGCCAGGATCATAAGCAAGAGAAATGTTGGTTGTTTGAATTTTAAAGTATGCATTGAATGTGTTTCATAGCAATGTTGGTGCCAGTGTCTCCGGACGAGCCTTCTGCAGGAAGCCCTGTGCTTCACTATGAGAAGTTTCTCTAGGGTCAGAGACAGTGAAATTCCCACTGAAACACTGGAAAACATTACTTACAAGAAAATTCTTGGAATTGAATTCTGGTGTGAGTAATGAAATACTTCCCTTCACACACACACACACACACACAAATTTAGTCATCAGATCAAAATCTGAACCAGTCTTGTTTATAATGGTTACAAAAATGTAAATCAAGCAATTGCTGCCTTGGTTTTTACCTGTCCACTCACTGTATGTCATGAACAAACTGAAATGCAGTCTTTTGCTTTAGAGCTAAACAGTGCTATTTTTATGGAGGAAGTCCCTGAATTTTGATGTGAAATATTTTTCTCTAAATTCTGCCATCTGGGAAAGCTTTATGAAATCTTGTTTTCTAACATACCTATCAATAAAATATAATGCTTAAATTGGACAATAAAATATAACTATTTATATGTTCTGTTCATTTACATGGTGTAGCAGAACTTCTGGGTCATCAGAATCTCTTTTCCAGTCCTTTCTACTTCTGGGTCTCACATGAGGCTGTTCCCAAACTACACCATGGAGAAAATGCTGGAGGAGAGAAAGAAGACAGAGAGAAAGAAATTTAATCCCTAGAATTAACTTGCATTTCAAATACATTAAATTCACGATACGACGTAGCTAAATGACTTCTCTAAAGTATGCCATCCTGCTTGATTTTGGTATGAATGTAAGGGTGGATTGGGATGGTGAGAAGATAAGGGAACTACATATAATTTCTTATTAGACTTGAAGAATTACGCCTTTTTTTCTTTCCTTCATCACATGACAAATGTATTAATTCTCTTCTTGATGTGACATAGTCATTTAAATTATGCATGTAGAAACATGTATTCATGATTCCAAAAGCAGAAAGCTGTGAAAATCCATTTTTTTTTAATCAGAAAATTTCATTAAACTTATAGGGAAGCAAAATCTGGTCTGAAATAATGTGCATCTTTATCCCAGTTTGGTGGGATATTAATGTTTGATTACAAGGGTAGTCAATACATTGATTACTGTAAATATTGCATTACAAGAGTGCTGCCTCAGAGCTCCCTGAAGAAATTATGTAAAACATGGTGTATACACTGTATTCGTTTTCTGAAATTAGAAAAATGTTAGGTTTGAAAGCACTAGGGCCCAAGGGTTTGTATATGGGATTGTGGACCTATCATAAAATTTGGCCCTGTTGTGGTAGATGGCCTATATTAGAAAACAGAATACATATGTAAAGAGAACAATATTCTGGAACTTCTTTTTCTTTTATAGTAAAAGCACAGATTTAATGTACATTTTAAGAGGTACCTAATAAAATTATTTTCTCCAGCTGATCTGCAATTGAAAGAAATAATTGGACAAATTTAGACTGACATAAGAAATATTTATATTTAAATATACTTTTGTAGCTTATGTTGACATGAATTTCTGTTATCTTGACACATTTAAATAAGGTTTCTTAAAGACAAAGATTCTTTAACTGCTGCTTGATTCCTGAGCCTAAATATTTGCCATTAGTGGGGCCCAGTGTTTAGGATGAAAAATGTTCTCTTATTTAATACACATGATTATTTCTTAAAAGCTATTGTCAGGGAATACAACTGTTACAGTTTAATTGCAGTATCAAAATTAAAAAGTGTCAATAATCTGGCTGGATTCCAAGAAACTTCATGAAGTGGAATAGTTATGTTTATGATCCACAGTCTGGTCTTCAGCTTCAAGAGTCCAGAAACATAATCTCAGGGACCCAGTCTCAGTGATCTACTTGTAATCATCAAGCTCACAAGGCACTGGTCAATAAGAAAATTCAACGTACTCTTCTATAATAAGATATTCAATTGTAACATGAGTGGTAATTTTCTCTTAGAATGCTCGGTACCTTTTTCCTGTAGAAAAGGATAAAAGGGAAGTGAAATACAAGGAAAAGGTTGCTGCATATAGAATCAGCACAAAGGGTGTGGCTGCTCCTGCTGCGGCAGACTGATGCACTCATGGCTGCAGTAGGGACATAACTTCCAAATCCACAGGGTACTGAATTAGCCGCTATGTGTCCGCTAACACCTGGGCTATTCCGCCTCTCTTTGTTCCTTGTTTTACTATCCCATACAGACAACTCCCATGTTTTTGAGACTTTCTTCCTTTAACTGTTGGGATAACCACACCGTTAGCTCATCATATTACACGGAGCATAGTATTCAGAAGATAAAGCCTTTATCCTCTTCCTGGGAAGACACTGGAGACATTCTGTCTCCTTTCATTACGGTAATTTTCTTTTTTAACATCTTTATAGAGCTATAATTTACATAACATAAAATTCAACCACCTAATGTGTAAAATATAATGTTTTTATTGTATTACTGAGTTGTGCGATCATCACCACAATCTAATTTTAAAAGATTTTTATCACCCTAGAAGGAAACCCTGTAACACTGATGGTCATTCAATGAAGGTGAAGGGTGGCATCAGGATCACATTCCATGCTTCAAAGCTCCAAGAGTCTCTGCCGCACAGACAAAATTTTACAATTTCAAATGACACCATGTATGACAAAAATTGATCTAACATCAATATTGAGAAATATTCAGGTACATGTATTGGACTTAAAAAGATAATTTAAAAATCTATGAAAAGTTGAGAAAATGATCAAGTTTTATAAGAGAAAACGCAATTAAGCTGAATTCACTTTTCCACGGCAACATATAAAGCCAGGTGACAGTAAAGCAATGCCTACAAGATCTTCAAGGAAACAAAGTGTGAACAAATAATTTCATATCTAGCCAAACTATCTCCCATGTATCAAGACAACAGAAAAATAGATTTTAATACATAAAAGCTCAGAAAATACTGTTTCTTGAGCCATTAAAAAATAATACAGGAAAAACTTCAATAAAACATAAATTGGCTAAGGAAGCCAGAGCGAAGGTAATAGCAGTGAGCACTGATAATAGTTATCTATAAAACTAAGATTAAAGAAATATGAAAATTAGTGTGACAGAATAGAATGGAAATGTAAATGCCTTGAAGAGCAGAAATGATACATATACTAGTAACTGAAAGAGAAGGTAGCAAAAAGAAGTGTCAAGTGGCATGGTTTTGCTAACTGCTAATTTGTAATGTTTGGGATTTTAAAGTATCACATGAAGTCACAAAATCAAATACTGAAATCATAAATGTTTCACAGTTTGAAGGTGAACACTAAGAAATATATTGACTAAAACTTGGTAGCGGAAAAAGAAAAGAAATATGCTGATTTTTATCTTACTTATATAGAGAATGGCATTAATTTCCTACGGCTGCTCTAACTACCACAAAGTTAGCGACTTAAAACCACATGAATTTATTACCTTGCGGTTCTGGAGATCAGATGTCCAAAATCAGTTTCACAAGGCTAAGGTCACGCTGTTGGCTGGGCTACTTCCTTCCGGGGATTCTGAGGGAAGAATTATTTCCTTGCCTTTTTTAGTTTCTAGTGGCCACTTGTGTTCCTCAGTTGGTGGAATACAAGTGGTCGCTAGAAACTGAGAAAGGCAAGCTGGACCCTTCCTCCTTCTCCAGAGTATATCACTCCAGTGTCTGCTGTGTCATCAGGTCACCTGCTCCTTGAATCTGACTCTTTCCTGCCTCTTACAAGGGCCTGTGGGATTACACTGGGCCCCCTGGGTAACCCAGGGTAATCTCACCATCTCATGATCCTTACCTTACTGATAGCTACAAAGTCCCCTTTTCCATATACAGTAACATTCATACGTTCTGGAGATTAGGACATGGGCGTATTTGGGGAGCCCTTATTCGGTTTACCACAGAAACTAATGCATATTTTCATCAGAAACAGGTCACAATTATGAGGATAGCCACTTCACCTTTATAAGCATTGTTGTGGACTAAAATGTGTCTCCACAAATTTATATGTTGAAGCCCTAACCCTCAATGTGACTGAATTAAATGAGGTCATAAGGATGAGTCTTTAATTCTGGAGGACGGGTGTTTTTATAAGCAGAGGAACTACCAGAGCCTTCTCTTTTTTTTACATCCGTGGGGATAAGGCCATGTGAGGACACATCATGAAGGTGGCCATCAAACAACAAGAGAGAGGGCTCACCAGAACCCTCCCATGCTGGCATTTTGGTCTTGGACTTTCAGCCTCCAGAACTGTGGGAAAATAAATTTTTGTTGGTGAAGCTGCCAAGTCTGTGGTACTTTGTTATGGCAGTCCAAGCAGACCCGTAAACAGATCCCATTCTAAGTATCAGATGAACTAAATCCAAAAACAAGAAAAAATAGTAGCCTGTATCATTAAAAGTTCCAAAACAAAACTCACCAAAAACTTTACAAGCCCAGAAAACTTAATGCAAAATCATAGGAAAGCATTAAGTCAAAATATGTCTGTGAAATTAATACATACAAATGGGCTTAATTTAGCTACAAATGCAAGAAGATTTTCCAATTTAATTAAAAAGCAAATCTCAATTCTGTGCTCTCTCTATATAAGGAACACTCCCTAAATGAAGCGATTCAGAAAAGTTGCAAAAAAATGATGAAACATCACACTAGAAAAAGGCAAAGAAAAAGAAAGCAGAGGTAGTGATGTTGTCCTGACACAAAGGGTCGAATTGTTAAAACAGAGTTCCATGAACCAGACAATCTACTACGTATCAAACTTTATTAGTAATTTCCAAGTGACACAGCTATAGCAGCCATGTGTCCAGGACGTCGATATATTCACCAGGTCCCTTTTTCTTGCACTGGACACACTCTCTGGCCAACGCATAAAGTGATATTTCTAACTGGGTCTGTGGTCACCTTACATGCATGACAGAGAGCATTTAGGTTATGAAATGCCTTTATTTTATCTCACATTTATATAATTTACATAACCCATGTGATATTTTCCAGGAGACATGGCTCATATGTTCAAAGATTCTCAAGCTGTTTACCACAAACAATCCTAGAACAGGAACGAACATCCTGCTAAAAGCATTCGACAGATAAGGACCATTTTCTTAGTTATTTCAATTATTCAATGTATTTTCTAGAGCATCTTTTAAGGTATGCTTACAAGGGGATTACACTGAGCTAATTGCCTCCCTTATTTCCGAAGAGTTTCTCCCAAATCCTGTAACTGAAGAGAAATGGATTGCAGGATAGCTGCTTAACTCCATCCTTCCCAGATGTTAATATCAGACAAGATGAAATGTGGGCCAGAAAGAACTACATTAGTGTTAGTAAGTGAAATGTGCAATGAAAGCATAACAATTATAAATAGTAATGCATCAAAAAATATGGCCATAACATTCATAAAACAGAAATTACAGAAGACACAAGAAACACAACTGTGTTGTGTTGTATGATCTAAACTAAGGAATTTAGATCACCTCTTTCTTATATGGCACATCAAGTTGACAATAAATGAATAAGGATATAAAAGACTAAAATAACATGGTTAATAAGTACATGTAATTGATACTAAACTCGATATCTTTAAATTAAAGAAAATATCTTCCTTTTCAAAAGCTCATGGAATATTCATATTTACTGTCTATTGAACCACATATGTAAATTTCAATATACTCCAAAATGGGAGAAAAGAAAAATTTCAGACAATTTGATCATAGTGATGTAAGAGTAGAAATAAATTTTACCAATTAGAAAACGGAAAGTTTTCTCCTTAGGAACATTTACAAAAATCTCAAACAACTCTTGGATCAAAGAGGAAATATAAACCAAAATTAGAGAAGTTTCTGAAAGCAAAATAATGAAAACATTGTGTTTAAAGACCTTTGAAATAAAATAAAGTGAGAATTAAGAGGAAAATTCAAGCCTTATATACTTTTAACTATTGAAAAAAGGAAGAAATACATTATCCTCCAAGTGGAAAAGATGGAAGAACAGAAATATATTAAACTGAACAAAAACAGAAGAAAGGGAAAAGGTAAAGGTAAAAGCAGAAATTCGGGACGCTTTTAAAAACAAATTCAAAATTCAAATCTGGTTCTATAAAACAATAATGGGAAATGATAGAACAAGTAGAACACTATGTTTGAAAGGGGAAAATTTTCAAATATAAAAATTAAGCAATCATAATAGGAAGGAAGAAACTATAGGAAGATATAATTTGCCAAAATTAACACCAGAAAAGATTTTCTATTTTTTTTTTCTGATTTTTTTCCCAATTGCATTCTGGGAAAAAGAGGAGATTCTTATTGAACATATGCAAAAATTTATACGGTCATTAAAAAGTGGAGAGATTCAGTAAGAGAAGTGAATCCTGTGGAGAGTGAGAATCAGATGTCAATTTGAAATGTTTAATTTCCACTTGTAAAGGTGCTGTCTACTAAATTGCTACGGGTTACAAATAGCTCAAAAATATCTAATGGGTGGTATGCAGGTAAATGTTTAACTACCAGCTCTTTAGAAAAAATGAAAACAAGACCCTGACTGATAGCATTTGCTAATTTCTGTGGTTTCAATACGTCCCTATTGTGGCTGAATCAGCGACTGATGTGATGTTACCAAACGCAGCACACCATTGTACAGTCTCCCCCATGTTCATGTAATAGATATCTCCAGCGCACAGACTAGAGTGAAGCATAGTAAAATAGTGAGGAAGCAATTTGTTTATTTGTTTAATACCTTTATTTATAATATAATTTGTTAATATAATAATTTTATAATATATAATTATCGATTATATCATTTAATTTTTAGTAGAGCCTGTTTTTAACACCCAGATCAAAAGCTTCCCAAAATGTTAACAGTTGATTTTAGCACACTACTTACTTTATGCTTTGATCAAATCATACCCTTCTGAGAATTACAGGTATACCTGCACTCCTGCACAACGATATATACACACAATTGCAGCACTGCTTGTGAGAGCAGGAGACGAAAAAGTCCAATCTTCTATTTTTGAGGGATTGGTTATATAAACTCTGGTATCACCTCACAGTGGGATGCTCTGAAAAAGTTAAAAAACATAAAAAAAAAAATGAGAAAACTATGTCTCAGTATAGAAATATCTCCAGAATATACAACTACTTTAAAAATAAAAACTTTGGTGAAGAACAATTAATATTTTTATGTAAAGAAGTAGAGAAAGTCATTTAATTTTATATGTATAAAGAAACACAAAAACACATGTAAAAGAAACTGAAAAAATAGTTTGCTTACACGAGATAGGAGTAGGATAGGAGGAAAAAGATAGGAGACAGCAAAGCTTCCAAATATCTTTTTGTGAACGTATTAGCAAAACAATTAACACTTTTTTTTTTTTTTTGAGACAGAGTCTCACTCTGTTGCCCGGCTGGAGTGCAGTGGTGTGATCTTGGCTCGCTGCAACCTCTGCCTCACAGATCTAAGCAATTCTTCTGCCTCAGTCTCCCAAGTTGCTGGAATTACACGTGCATACCATCATCATTGACTAATTTTTTATATTTTTAGTAGAGACAGGGTTTCACAGTGTTAGCCAGGCTGGTCTCAAACTCCTGACCTCAAGTGATCCATCCACCTCGGCCTCCTAAAGTATTGGGATTACAGGAATGTGCCATCATACCTTGCCAACAATCTTTTTAAACTAATAAAAAGAAATTTTGCTTGTTTTGACCTATATATAATATTTTTCATTGTTTACCATCTAAGCTTGATAAATTATCCTATATAACTTTGAGTGTTATTTTCACATGTGTCATGTAATCCTGTTCATATCAATTATTTTCCCCCAAATAAACATATTTGCAGTATTCACTTATTCAATATTTTTCTTTTCATTGACTGTGGAATCGAGTCTTTCCTTCTACTTGTTTTTGTTTTCTGAATACACACTCTTTATACAGAATTTTAATATATTAATATTGATGCAGTTTTTCAAAATTGTTTCTGTTGTGACCATTTAGTTCTGTTTTAAAATTACATTACCTGGCTCTTGCACGATGAAGACAATGAAGCCACAGTTCATGCTTCAGTGTTAAAGAGAACACTTGACAGTCTTCTCATATTTTAATTTTACTCTTATGACTCATCTCTGCTTTCATTCAAACTAAAATTTTTGTGCAACCTGGGAAGGTGGAAAAAAATCACTGGGTTGGGATTCAAGAGAATGATTCTATTCCTAGTCCTCCATTTATTAAGTGATAGCGGTTATATGGCTTAACCTCTTGGAACCTGTTTTCTCAATTATAAAATAGGGATAGTCAGTTTTTTTCTGCATAAAGTACAAGGAAGAGATGACCAAATAAGACATTTTTATATGAAGTGTGTTGATGAAAGCAGACTCAAGTGAGTTTATGATATTATTATTATTACCATGACCACAGAGGTGGCTTAATATGCTGCATAGATTTTGAAATATGAACAAATCCAACACCTTTGAAATAAAGCTGCATTCAAATTTTGCTGTGTCATTGAAAGTATTTATGTCAGTTGTATCTCTGTTTATGTTTAACCTCTTTACCAAGAGTAATATTTTATAGCACCTACTCCCTCTGCTGTTTGAATGTCCTTGTTTTCACATTGTGTTAAACTGTGAGTGGGGGACAGGAATAAATCACAGAATTCACCTCTGTGTCACCTGAAACATGCTTGCAATTATCTCATTCTTTCTTAGGGTAGATTACTCAAACATTCTCTATTCTTTTTTTCTTTTCTTAATAGAACCATGGTTTGATCTTCTTTCTAAAGATGATTTTTTGAGCGGAGCCTAAAGCTTTTAATTTTAATGGTACATGCAGTGAAATGCTAGAAATTGAAAATCTTTTTCTTATAAGACAAAGGAAGTCAGTGGAGATGGTATTATTATATGATATCTGTCATAAGCCTCCGTGGCTTCTTTACTCAGAGGACTTTCGATTCTAGACTCTGAGTGCTAACTGAATAATTGTGAACATTATTGCAAAATAAGTAAAATTTTGAGCAAGCACTGCCTTTAGACACAAAGATTATTCCAAGTATAATTGCCTATGGAGTAATAACTAATTTTTGTTAAACTCGTTGAATTTATTGATCTTAATAAATGTGCACAATGCTATGTGGGATCCAAAGAAATCTACCAACCAGTTTTCTCTAGACTTGAGTTCTATCAGTTTGGTTATAATTTTGTTTCAAGATGTATGTAAGAAAAAAAAATAAAATGCTGTCAAAGTTGGTAAATTAAATATAACCACTGTCTCAAGGTAGTGCTAGCTTTCTAATGCACAGCTTATATTCTGTCAACACTTTTCCTTGTCCCAAGCTCATTCATTCTCTTTTGCATCTTTAATGTGAAATGTAACATATAATTTGCCTTTTTTTTTTTTTGAGACTGGGTCTCAATCTATCACCCAGTCTGTAGAGTAGTTATACTCTACACCATTATAGCTCACTGTAACCAGGAATTCCTGGGCTCAAGCTGGAGCTACAGGTGGGAAACATTCCTAATTCTTATTGTTATTTAATGATTTTTTTTTTTTTGAAAGAAAGAAGTAGAATAAAGAGAAAGAAGAAAGAAAAAGAAGGAGGGAGAGAGAACGAGAATCTTGCTCTATTGCTCAGGATTTCATTTAAATCTGTGACATGCTTATGCAATTACTAAAAAGTGA
>CAUYQU010049006.1:0-18682 GCA_963574635.1 Cheracebus regulus | reverse complement strand
CCCAATCTTACTGTTCTTCTTTTCACCATGCCTCTGCTTCTCTTTTCCATTCTTTCCTTCAAATGCAGGCTGAGGCTGAGGTGGCCTCCTTGAACCGTAGGATCCAGCTGGTTGAAGAGGAGCTGGACCGTGCTCAGGAGCGCCTGGCCACTGCCCTGCAAAAGCTGGAAGAAGCTGAAAAAGCTGCTGATGAGAGTGAGAGGTGTGTTGGGAAGCTTTTTGGAGTGTGGTTTTTTTTTTTTTTTTTTTTTTTTGAGATGGAGTCTTGCTCTGTTGCCAGGTTGGAGTCTCGCTCTGTTGCCAGGCTGGAGGATAGTGGCGCGATCTTGGCTCACTGCAACCTCCATCTCCCAGATTCAAGCAATTCTGCATTAGCCTCCTGAGTAGCTGAGACCACAGGCGTGTGCCACCACACCCAGATAATTTTTGTATTTTTTGTAGAGAAGGGGTTTCAGCATGTAGGCCAGGATCTTTTGACCTGTGATCTTTCTGCCTTGGCCTCCCAAAGTGCTGGGATTACAGGCATGGGCCACTGCACCAAGCCGGAATGTGTATTTTAAAAAGAAGTTCATAATGGTTCTGATCAAGATTTCCTTATAAACCTGTTTTAAAAATAGTATTTCTGGCCCTGTGTGGTGGCTCATGCCTGTAATCCCAGCACTTTGGGAGGCCGAGGCAGGAGGATCACTCAAGCCCAGGAAGTCAGTGCTGCAGTAAGCTGTGATTGCGCAACTGCACTCCTGGGCGACAGAGCAAGACCCTGACTCAGTCAGTCAATAAAAATAAAATACTAACTCCATCATACAGGATCTCCTTTCTGTTCTGCATATTCTCTCCCCTTGAAGACAGAGTAAGGGTAACCTAGATGCTGTGACCCTTTTGTAATTGGTATTTCCCTACAAATTGCCCTAATGATCCTTAAAATGGGATCACCAGTACAACTTCCACTTTCTGGATCATAAACTTCTATTTGTGAGATTAATTCCTCTAAAACAGAGGTTCTCTAAGTAAGGTCTCAGACCAGCAGCATCAGCAATACCTGGGAACTTGGTAGAAATTCACATTCTCAGCACCTACCCTGATCTACTAAATCAGAAACTCTGGGTGTGAGGCCTGGCAGTCTGTTTTTAGTAAGCCTTCTCAACCCTGATTGCATTATTAGAATCATAGGTGGGGTTAAAAAAAATTTTTTTAATTAAAAAAAAAAGAATCATAGGTGGGGGTGAGGGCGGAATCACTGGGGAGTTTAAAACTGTAGATGCTTAGATCTTATCCCAATTCCATTAGAATCAATTGCAAGAGGGGTCTGGGCATTGATGTTTTTGAAGTTCCACAGCTAATTTAAATGTGATCCTAGGGTTGAGAACCATGGCCCTTGAACCAATTCACAACTCATCTTTTTGAAAATAGTCAGTTGTCTCCTTGCCACAGGTGAGTCAGATTAGAACAGAGGTGTTTAACAACTAAGGCTTTTCAGAATAAATAGTGCCCTGCTAAATGTACATCACCATTGTACAGCTGTAAAAATGAAAGAGGCAGCTATGTGTATACTATTACAGTAACGTCCAAATTATAGAAAGTGAGGACTGGGCATGGTGTCTCACACTTGTAATCCCAACACTTTGGGAGGCTGAGTTCGGCGATCACTTGAGGCCAAGAGTTCAAGACCAGCCCGGCCAACACAGCAAAACCCCGTCTCTACTAAAAGTACAAAAATTAGCCGGGCATGGTGGCACACACCTGTAATCTCAGCTACTCAGGAGGCTGAGGCACAAGAATCACTCGAACCTAAGAGGCGGAGATTGCAATGAGCCTTCCTCAAAAAAAAAAAAAAAAAAAAAGGATAGCTGCATGCTAAATACCAGGGGTGAGGAAAAAAGAGTGTGAGGAGAACAAGTTGCAGAACTGTATAGTTTATGATTACTTGGGGAAGCTGGGGTGGGATTTTTTGCATATATCTATATATTTTTAAGAATATTTTATTTTTATTTTTTGAGACAGAGTCTCGCTCTATCCACCAGGCTGAAGGGCAGTGGCGGAATCTCTGCTCACTGCAACCTGTGCCTCCTGGGTTCAAGCAAGTCTCATGCCTCAGCCCCCTCTGAGTAGCTGGGATTACAGGTGCCTACCACCACACCCAGCTAATTTTTGTATTTTTAGTAGAGACAGGGTTTTATGATGTTGACCACAGTCAGGTCTCGAACTCCTGACCTCAGGTGATCTGCTGGCCTCGGCCTCCCAAAGTGCTAGGATTACAGGCATGAGCCACTGTGCCTGGCCACATATATCTGTATTTTTATTTAATATTTAAATATTTGATTTCTTAATAAGGATTTTTTTTTTTGCGAGGTGGGAGGAGAGATAGTCTTATCGTGCAGTGGTATGATCTTGGCTCACTGCAGCCTCTGCCTCCTGAGTTCAAGTGATTCTCTTGCTTTAGCCTCCCGAGTATTACAGGGATTACAGGTGTGTGCCACCACGCCCGGCTAATTTTTGTATTTTTAGTAGGGACAGAGAGTTTCACCATGTTGGCCAGGCTGGTCTCAAACTCCTGACTTCAAGTGATCCACTTGCCTCAACCTCTTAAAGTACTGGGATTACAGGCATGAGCCACTGTGCCTGGCCAGGATGTATTATCTTTATAACAAAAAGTTTTAAATGAAGTAAACTAAGGTGTGGGAGTAGTAATATGGAATTTCCATTTGAGGGGCAGACAGAGAGGAATGGGCTTTTTTGGTTTTTTTTTTTTTTGAGACTGAGTCTTGTTCTTGTCTTGCTGGAGTGCAATGGCGCGATCTTGGCTTACTGCAACCTCTACCTCCCAGGTTCAAGTAATTCTCCTGCCTCAGCCTCCTGAGTAGCTGGAATTACAGATGCAAGCCACCATATTGGGCTAATTTTTGTATTTTTAGTAGAGATGGGGTTTTACCATGTTGGCCAGGCTGGTCTCGAACTTCTGACCTTGTGATCTGCCCCCCTTGGCCTCCCAAAGTGCTGGGATTATAGGTGTGAGCCACTTCAAGGAATGGGCTTTTAAAAGTACAATTCTGAGACCCTTGGAGTGGAACTGATGACATACTCCTGAGAGTGTCAGTATTGTATTTGTCCTGTTTCTGGCAGAGGTATGAAGGTTATTGAAAACCGGGCCTTAAAAGATGAAGAGAAGATGGAACTCCAGGAAATCCAACTCAAAGAAGCTAAGCACATTGCAGAAGAGGCAGATAGGAAGTATGAAGAGGTAAGTGACCTTCTGTTCAGTGATATCTCTCTTCAGTGATATCAGGGTTTTGCACAGAATAATGCAGTGAATGATTCCTTCTTTGCTTCACTAAGCTATACTGGAATATTTTCTTGCAGGTAGCTCGTAAGTTGGTGATCATTGAAGGAGACTTGGAACGCACAGAGGAACGAGCTGAGCTGGCAGAGTCGTGAGTATCTAGCTCCTCAAATCTTGTCACACAATTTTGTCCCTTCCCCTTTGGCTTGGGCACTAATAAGAATAAATTAGCATTCTTTCAACCTTGTTAAACAGGGCCTAGGGAGTGGGAGTCATCTATAGTGCCTTTTTAGGCCCAAGAATGGCTTTAGGCTTCCTTATTCTCCTGACTAGTGACAGGTGACAAAAGAGTCTTTCTTATGTTTTGTTGGTAGGGTTTACAAACTGAGAGCAAATAAGGACTAATGGTGAACAGTTAACTGGAAGATCCTACTGGGTCCTTCCTCCTGGGGTGGAAAGCATCAAAGTGGCTGTCCTGATTTAAGATCTGGTGTCTGGCTGGGTGTGGTGGCTCACACCTGTGGTCCCAGCTACTTAGGATGCCAAGGCAGGAGGATGACTTGAACCCAGGAGTTGGAGGCCAGCCTGGGCAACATAGAGAGACCCTGTCCCTAAAACAAAAAAATCTAGTGTCTGTTTTTGCCACTTGCCAATCTGCTGGGGATCCTTAGGGCAAGGATAGATATTAACTGCTCCCCGTTGGTACCTTCTGGGCCTTGTATAACAAAGTCAGTGCTGATGCTTGTATATTTGTGCTTCCCTTACATTCCCTTCTGCCAGACATAACATGTCATGACCATGGTGGTGTTTTCTTCCCATTTTTTGAAATTTTTTTTTTTTCATTTTGCTGCTTGTTTTCTTGCTGTGTTCCTTTTTGACCTTTCTCCCTCCCCACAACCTGGCTTGTGCCATCCCCGTGACTATCACTAACAGCCGTTGCCGAGAGATGGATGAGCAGATCAGACTGATGGACCAGAACCTGAAGTGTCTGAGTGCTGCTGAAGAAAAGGTACTAACCATTAAACCACAGCAAGGTTATATCTATATATGTGTGTATATGGTGTGGTTTTGTTTGCTTTGGTTTTTGTTTTGCAGCTGCATCCCCTCCACTGGTTGATTTCGTTGAGTGCTGTCTCATCTCTTCATGGAATGCTTCATTCTTTTCCACTTAGTTGGCATCTTTCATCTCTTTCCTAGTTGCTTCACTGCCTCTCCACAGGGTCTCCTTCCTTTGGGTGATTTGGGGGACTGGGTTGGGCATTTGTTCCCACCTCCACCCCAGGTGACAATTATGACTTGTTCCTGGTAGTAGAGTGCTCTCAAGTGTTCTTTCTTTATTAGTATTCAAACATTTTGAGCCCAGGAAGGTCCAGCTCCTGACATGTTCTATGGTAGAGGGAGGAGGGTTGATGCTTGCTCAGGTTACTTGGGAACATCTTTTCCCCAGTATGCCTTCCAACTCTCTCTACATATAGGTTCAATTCACATCTATGTGTCTCTCTCCCTTTTTTTATTCTCTTCCTCTTCCTCTTTCCTCTCCTGTGGTATTTAAAATATTCACAGTAAGTGTTCTGAGCTGGAGGAGGAGCTGAAGAATGTCACCAACAACCTCAAGTCTCTTGAGGCTCAGGCGGAGAAGGTAGGGCTGGTTTGTGAAAGTGACAGGCTTTGGGGCCTGGGCCCAGCCCTGCCCTTGATGAAAGAAAAGACTGGAGACACCCATTCCATATATAATCCAGTGAGGAGTGTCCTCTTCCTACTGACTTATCATGTATTCAGATTCTGGGTTGAATGCTACTTTTTGTGCACTTGGATTGCTTTAATGAAATAACTTCATGGTCTCAGTTTCCTGGAGTCATGTGCTCCTCAGGCTGATACTGCTATGCTGAAAGGCAATTATCAGGGGCCCTAACAGACTTTCTAGCAGACAGATGGGGGCAACAGACAGAATCAGCTCTGAGACCTAATGAGCAATCAAGACAGATGACTTCACTTTACCATCATGTGGGAGTGTTTCAGTCATGTGACCTTGGGGTGCCGCTACTCCTGCTCATTACGCAGGGGAAAGGGAAAACACTTCCTTGGGTTGATCTGAATAATATCAAAGCTTAGATCCATCTTAAAAAGTCATGGAAAATTTTAATCTGTGGATATCATGACTCTAAAGACATAGATTTCTGGATTTCAGGGGCCTGTTGTCCAGAGCCAGGCCTTGCTCTTACTCTTGGACCATTCAGCACATTAAGTCCAAGAGGATATTAAATGTAAGAGTAAGTGTAGGGACAGGGGTGTTGTCTGTGTCACTAATTTCTACTCTGAAATTTTAATCTACCTCTCTTGCAGTATTCTCAAAAAGAAGACAAATATGAAGAAGAGATCAAGATTCTTACTGATAAACTCAAGGAGGTGAGCTGAGGGGATTATAGGGCAGGACCCAAAACATTGAGAGGTATATAAGGCATTAATGTGGACTTAGACTGGCTAGTTTGGGTTCTGAAAGGTCCAGAAGTAGAAGGTGGAAGAAATAGAGATTGTTCTTCTTTGTCTACATCTCTGATTCTGACTGATTTCATATTTCCCCCAGGCAGAGACCCGTGCTGAGTTTGCTGAGAGATCAGTAGCCAAGCTGGAAAAGACAATTGATGACTTGGAAGGTATGGAACCTGGAAGAAGGATTGAAATAGAAAAATATAGAGGAAGACCTTGCCTATTAACCATCCATCTCTTTTTCCTGTACACCAAAGGAAGTTGGTAGTGACTTGGCATGTATTAATATCATGTTCACTGTCCTATGCCACAGCTAGGCAAAGTGGGTCAAACCCTAGAATTAGATTTTTAAAATTAATCTTTTCCTTTCAGAAGACTTCACCTAACATTCTGCAATTTGTATTCTTCCCTTTGAGGAAAATGATAATGGCTGCATTTACCTCCAATTTAGTAGTCTTAAACCTTTAGTCTGTAGGTTTAAATGGAAGCCATGATTTCAGAAGGGCAAGACACATGTCAGTTCATGGCTACTTTCCACAGTTCTTTTCACACCTCAAGTTGTGGGCTGTTTATCAAAGAAATGAAGTTGTGGAATAACCATATCTGAGCACTGACAACAAATGTCAGGAGCTTTCTAAATACTTTCTATCCCTGCAAGTTGGTAACTGCCATCCACCCTGACAAGGGCACATGCTTTTTGCTTTGAGAGCTCTGATGTTTGCTCCGTTGGTATGCTCTGGGAAGAGTTGCAGGGGCAACCTGTGGAGCAAAGGGGCCACTAATAGGGTTCACACTTCGTAGGCAGAGAAGTGTCTGAATATGGATGTCTACTCTCTCCCTTTGCTATTTTTGTTCCTGGAATTGGGTACCTGGATGGGAGTGATACCCTCTGGAGTGCCTTTGGTAATAGGAATTTCTAGTTATGATTGTGCCCAGGTTCTCAGCCCTTGCTGCAGTGGATAAGAGGTATCAAAAAAGGGAGTTGGTCATAGGATAGAGTAGATCTGAACATGCCCAGTTATGGTTGCCAGAATAGTTGTTTTCCTAACTGTGGTATTAGACCCACAGTCATGCTTTTCCTGATTTCTAATGATTCCCTCTCTTCATCTGCTTCTGAAACCTTTCACTCTGTCCCCTCATTCCTCCCTGTGGTTCCTGTGCCCATCCAGATGAGCTCTATGCCCAGAAACTGAAGTACAAGGCCATTAGCGAGGAGCTGGACCACGCCCTCAATGACATGACCTCTATGTAACTATCTGACAGCAGAGTGGGGCTGGGATCTTGGCTTGTGGGTGGATGGGGATACAAGCTATGCATAGTGGTGTGCTTTGGTTTTATCCTTTGGAAACTATAGAATCTCCACCCTTATCTTTGAAACATTGGTGCTGCTTATTTGTTTGGCAAAAGCTCTGGAGGCATGGCCGGGCGTGGTGGCTCATGCCTGTAATCCCAGCATTTTGGGAGGCCGAGGCTGGTGGATCACCTGAGGTGAGGGGTTTAAGACCAGCCTGGCCAACATGGTGAAACCCTGTCTCTACTAAAAATACAAAAATTAGCCAGGCATGGTGGCAGTGTGCCAGTAATCCCAGCTGCTCAGGAGGCTGAGGCAGGAGAATCGCTTGAACCTGGGAGGCAGAGGTTGCAGTGAGCCAAGATTACACCACTGCACTGCAGCCTGGGCAATAAAGAGCAAGACTGCGTCTCAAAAAAAAAAATTAAAGCCTGGACCCAGTGGTTCATACCTGTAATCCCAGCACTTTGGGAGGCCGAGGGGGGTAGGTGACTGGAGGCCAGAAGGTCAAGACCAGCTTGGCCAACATGGCGAAACCCCGTCTCTACTAAAAAATATTAAGAAAATTAGCTGGGTGTGGTGGTGCACGTCTATAATCACAGCTACTTGGGAGGCTGAGGCAGGAGAATCGCTTGAAACCAGGAGGTGAAGGTTACGGTCAGCCAAGATTATGCAGTCTGGGTGAAAGAATGAGACTCTGTCTTGGAAAAAAAAAATGCTCTGGAAGCAGTTAATCTTGGATCAGAGGGAGAACCCTGATTGACTTGTAACTTTTATACTTTGTATTTATAGTTTTTTCATTACACTGATTTTTCTATTTGCTTCTCAAATTTAGGTTTCTCAGAAGGGATACTGCTAGAGGTAGAATCCATGCAACTAAGGAAATAGGGCCCAGAGAGCCAGTGACTTGGGCCCTGACACATTAAAACAAAATTCAGGCCTCCTGGGTGTGTTTGATTTGTTGTTCCCTGATATTAAAGTTTAGGGAACTATTTAAGATGAGAAATACCAAATTCACCTAAGAATTGAGCTGAGTTCCAGAAGCAAGCCAAGCGGTAAACAGCACCAAAGAGAGCTGGGAGTTGATCTGTTTGCTGTGGATCCCTGATCCTTGATGCTAATCAGCTTCTTTGTATCTTTCCCACTAACCCTGAAAAGAAACCACATTTCTCAGGCTAAAGTGTCTGGCTCTCTTTCATTATTCCTGCTGCCACCTCTTCCTTTTTTTCCTCTTCCTTTCTCCTAATTTGCTATCTAGATTGATGCCAGTCCTTCTCACCTAGAGTATCCTTACTTTTTCATACAGATAATTATCACCGTTTCTGCTCTGTTCTGGATCTGCCCCCTTTCCTCCTCGGGGAACCCAACGCCCCACTCTCGCTCTGGATTCCATTTGGGTCAGCCTGGCTGGTCCCCAAGGCATTAGGATGGGGGGGCACAAAAGCAACTTATGTATTTTCTTTCACCCCCACCCCAAATTAAAATGTTAAGCTGCTGGAAACCTCATGCCACCCTGCATTTGTGTCATTGACAAAGCTGCTGCTGTCCCTAAGAAGGAGCCTTGGGGTTGTGATGTGGGGAAGAGCTATTGTAGGCTCCCCTACCTCTGACTTACATAATCAAAGCCACTTTTGTGTGTGTCTATTTTTTCTTGACATTTAAACTCAGCTGATCTGATTCTACCAGAGTGATGGATTTAGTACAGTTTCCTCAGAATGGTAATTTTAGTTACACTCCTCAGGCTGAACAAGATTAAATTCCTTATTTCCAGGTTTTTAAATCATCTGCCTGCAGTGTTTCCATTCTCTCTTCAGGTCCTCCTCCTTTGCTGTAGTGTCATTGAGAAGCCACTGAAGTGGCTCTCAATACACATTCTGTACCCTTTTACTCGTGGTTCAAATGGTGCATCCTCAGAACACTCAGAACTCAATATATTATTGCTAAGGTTGATGAGTTATATCATCCCAAGTCACAGAAGAATATACAATGGATAGAATTCTCAACAGTTTTACTTTTTCTTCTTTAAATCTTTCTTACATATTTGAGATTTGCTACAGTTTGCCTACTAGTGTATGCTAGTGGGATATAAGACAAGTGATAAATTATTATTGGGAAAATTAAAATGGCCAATCAGGAATATTTCAAATAATGTGCATATGGGGCTGATGATTTATTACATACATAAATTTCTGCTAGTAAAATTTTCCCTGGTTCATATTGTGGAATTAAATATCAACATTTTAGAAATTTCCCATTCCAAATTTATGCAGCAGAGATTTCTGAATAGTATAGCTATGAATTATACTAATCCAAACACTTAAGCATAGTTCACTTAGTACTTTAGTTTCTCAGAAGGGTATGTATTTAACATTTTCTTTTCTTTGAGCTGGGTGCGATGGCACGGGCCTGTAGTGCCTGTAGCTACTTGGGAGGCTGAGGCAGGAGGAAGGCTTAAGCCCAGGAGTTCTGCACTGTATTATGCTATGCCAGTCAGGTGTCCTCACTAAATTTGGCATCAGTATGGTGATCTTCTGGGAGTGGAGAACAACGAGATTGCCTAAGGAGAGATGAACTGGCCTAGGTCAGAAATGGAGCCGGTCAAAATTCCTGCGCTGTTCCGTAACAGGATTGCACTTGTGAATAGCCACTGTAGTGCACCAGCCTGGGCAGCACAGCACGATTCCATCTCTTAGAAAAAAACTTTTGCTCTCCTTTAAACAGATATAATCAGGTAGGGAAGTTTTCCTTAATCTAAAACTTTTAAGTCCCATATCAAATTCAGGTTGCTTTTTGTTCATTCCAGTTCTTACTGTTGCATGGCCTTTAAGATTAAGATTCAGATTCATTTATTCATCTGACACTATTTTTTTTGAGACAAGTCTCCCTCTGTCACCCAGGCTGGAGTGCAGTAGTGCGATCTCAGCTCACTGCAACCTCTGCCCTCTGGGTTCAAGCAGTTCTCTGCCTCAGCCTTCCTAGTAGCTGGGATTACAGGTGCCTGCTATCACGCCCAGGTAATTTTTATTTATTTATTTATTTATTTATTTATTTTTAGTAGAGGCTGGGTTTCATCATGTTGGCCAGGCTGGTCTTGAACTCCTGACTTCGTGATCCACCCCGCCTCGGCCTCCCAAAGTGCTGGGATTACAGGTGTGAGCCACTGCACCTGGCCCAGCTGACACTTCCTGGTATCTTCTAGGTATAGGATATTAAGATGGGGACAGAAATATAGATGGAGATACCATTCCTACTCTCAAGTTGCTTAGATTCTACTAGGGGAGAGAACATACATAAAGCTATAAATACTGTGTGATGAGTGCCACAAATAACAGGGTTATGGGAGTTCAGTGGAGAGGAAGAGATTGATGCTAGCAGAGATGATTTGGAAAAACTCATGGAAAAATGCATGTAATAGGTACTTCATAAACATGTTAAAACTTTTTTTTTTTTTTTTTTTTTGTGAGATGGAGTTTCACTCTTGTTGTCTAGGCTGGAGTGCATTGGCATGATCTTGGCTCACTGCAACCTCTGCCTTCTGGGTTGAAGCAATTCTCCCACCTCAGCCTCCTGAGTAGCTGGGATTACAGGTGTCTGTCACCACGCCTGGCTAATTTTTGTATTATTTAGTAGAGGTGAGGTTTCACCGTGATGGCCAGGCTGCTACAAAACTCCTGACCTCAGTTGAGCCTCGGTCTCCCAAAGTGATGAGATTACAGGCGTGAGCCACCATACCCAGCCAACATGTTAAACTTGCATATTCATTTTTACTGGGTTCCAGAACTGGATTTTTGACAAGCAGAGTTGGGTTGTGGGATAGTGAATATTGAGCATTCTATTTATCTGTTTATTTATTTATTTTTTGAGATGGAGTCTCACTCTATCACCCAGGCTGGAGTGTAATGGCAAGATTGTGGCTCACTGCAACCTCTGCCTTCGGGGTTCAAGCAATTCTCTTGCCTCAGCTTCCCAAGGAGCTGGGATTACAGGTACCCGCCACCATGCTTAGCTGATTTTTGTATTTTTAGTACAGACAGGGTTTCAGCATGTTGGCCAGGCTGGTCACGAACTCCTGGCCTCAAGTGATCCACCCATCTCGGCTTCCCAAAGTGTTGGGATTACAGGTTTGAGCCACCTGGCCTGAACATTCCATTTAAAGAGAAACAGAATAATAAAGGTATAGCCAGAGATGAGAAGGTCACAGTAGCTACAAAGGTAGATTTAGACAGAGTAGGGGACAGGGTTGTGTGTTAAAATCAGGCTGAGGAGTTACAATTTTACTTAAGAGTTGATGGTGGGGATGCCACTGGAGATTTTGAACAGGATATGTTGTGATCTGAATAGCATAGAAGAAGAGTTAATTTGGTAACTGATTTGCAGATTAGCAAAGTGATTCACTAACGTGATGATTCCCAAATTTCAGCCATTTACATTACCATTTTTGATGGCTTTTTCCATATTCACTGCTGCCTACATTGTTTTCTTCAAATCTACTCATTTCCTAATTTATTTAATTCTTACTTGACACAATTCTATTTGGAAATCAAAGGTTTGATGGGTTAGTGTTTTTTCCTAATCACATTAAAGTAACTATAACAGTGAATATACCACACTTTGGAAAAAATTGGGTTAGGTTAATCGAGTTATCCAGGAGAGAATAATCAAGATCTGAGCTAGAGTAGTGGCAGGAGAAATGACGCTAAATAAAGACAGGCATTGTGAAAGGCCTGGGCACTTGATATGAGGAAGAAAAGATAAGGATGACTGGTTTTTAGAGGAAGAGAATGAGCCAGGTTCGGTGGCTCATGCCTGTAATCCCAGCACTTTGGGAGGCTGAGGTGTGAAGATTCCTTGCCCAGGAGTACGAGACCAGCCTGGCAACAAAGTGAGACCCTGTCTCTACAAAATATTGTAAAAAATTAGCCAGACATGGTGGTGTGCGCCTGTAGTCCTATCTACTTGGAAGGCTGAAGCCAGAGGATCCTTTGTGCCCAGGAGTTTGAGGCTGCAGCTAGCTGTGATCGCACTGCGGCTCTCCAGCATGGGCAACAGAATGAGACCCTCAAAAGAAAGAGTAGGAAAATGATGGGGTTAAAGATGTAGGGAGGTCACATTGTCCCGTTTTGGGGAGTTGAGGGAAAGGAAAGAAGATGTGAACCAGGTGTGGTGGCTCACGCCTGTAATCCCAGCACTTCGGGAGGCTGAGGTGGGTGGATCACCTGAGGTCGGGAGTTCAAGACCAGCCTGACCAACATGGAGAAACCCCATTTCTATACGAAAAAATTAAAAAAAAAAAGAAGATGTGGCTGACAGTGTGGCAGGTATCTGGGTGAAAACAAAATTTTAGGGTTTGAGGCAGAGAGGTTGACATAGAGAGTTGGGAATCCATAAGGGGTACAGGTAGTTTACACCATGAAGGTAAATTAGAACCGTAAAGGACAATTGCAAACATATTTATATATATAAAATTAAACAGTGAGGAAAATGTTATATAGGAGAAGGAGCCAAATGGAACTGATTGGAGGAAAAGAAGACAAATGAGTAGTTAAAGAAGTTCAGGGTTGGCTGGGCGCGGTGGCTCACACCTGTAATCCCAGCGGGCAGACCAAGAGGTCAGGAGCTTGAGACCATCCTGGCTAACATGGTGAAACCCCGTGTCTACTAAAAATACAAAAAATTAGCCAGGTGTGGTGGCAGGCACCTGTAGATCCCAGCTACTCTGGAGGCTGAGGCAGGAGAATTGCTTGAACCCAGGAGGTGGAGGTTGCAGTGAGCCAAGATGGAGCACTGCACTCCAGAGTGAGACTTCCTCTCAAAAAAAGAAAAAAAAAAGATTAGATGGTTTCCAGTGGTTCTTAACTTCAACAGAGAGGTTGAGAAGGAAGATAACTGAAAATGGGACATTCATTGATACTTTAGTAATTGGGGGGTACATTTTGAGTGTTAATAAGTCAAGAGGGGGAGTCATATTTTCAAGGGCAAAAGAATGTATAGGTAGAAAGAAGATATAGGCAATATAGTTTACTAGAGCAGTGCTTTATCTAGCAGAACTTTTGGTAATGATGTCCAGTACATTAGCCACCTGTGGCACTCAAGCACTCAAAACGTGGCTAGTGTGGTTGAGGGTGCTAAAGTTTAATTAATTTCATTGTAACTCATTTAGATTTAATTAGCTACCTGTGGCTAGTGGCTATTATATTGGACAACACATTTCTAAATATTTAGATTCTGGGCAGAATAAGTTGGCTTTGACATGAAGAAAGGCTTCTTAGAAAGGAAGTAAGAGAGAGATTGGGAGCCAAGTAAGGTGTTATGTCTCTGACTTCTGGTATCTCCTGTTTTCCCTGTGGTATGACTAGCGGGAGCAAGGATAGAGACCAACAAGCTGGGGTAGCAAAGTGAACAGTGAACTGCTATGTAGTGCTAACTTCGTTCCTTCGTTTAAGGCCCAATATCTTTGCAGAAGGCATCCTGTGTTACTTGAGACTGCACTAGTATGGGGGTAAAGCCAAGCATCAGAGCAAAACACTTGGCCCCTTAATGTTTCCCCCTCTTCTTAATTTCTAAGATCCACAGGCCCATTTTCCTCTTCCTTGTTGTTGTTTTTTTTTTTAGTTTTTCCTTTACTCTCCCTGAATGCTTGGGGAGACCAATTTGAGTAATAATATCTTCCTTGTTACCATCATTGAGATGAGGAATAAAATGTGATAACTCTGTGTTATCTGATAGATACAACTGATCTTTTCTGCTTGTCAGCTTTATCTTAGCCCCACCCAGTCTCTTCCTTTCACATGGTGTTAGTTGAACACTATCCAGCTCCATGGAGTTGTTCCCTCCCCCCGCTTTTTTTTTTTTAAGATGGAGTTTTGCTCTGTCGCCCAGGTTGGAGTGCAGTGGTGTGATCTCGGCTTACTGCAACCTCCGCCTCCCAGATTCAAGCAGTTCTCCTGCTTCAACCTCCTCCGGATTAAAGGCATGTGCCACCACACCCAGCCAATGTTTGTATTTTTAGTAGGGACGAGGTTTCCCCTGGTTGATCAGGCTGGTCTCGAACTCCTGACCTCATGATGCACCTGCCTCAGCCTCCCAAAGTACTGGGATTACAAGCATGAACCACCGTGCCCAGCCCTGGAGTTGTTTCTTAATCAGGTATAGCGGAAAAGAATATTGGACCAAATGGATTCCCTGCCTTGCCTTTTTGTTTGTTTTGTTTTATTTTAGCTATTATCAGGGAACCAAGAGCTTTAACTAAGGAGCTAGTACTGATCCTTAATTTTTTTTAATTTTTTTAATTTTTTAAAATTTTTTTATTTTTTTTATTTTTTAAAGACGGGTCTCACCATGTTGGTCAGGCTGGTCTTGAACTCCTGACCTCAGGTGATCCACCCGCCTTGGCCTCCAAAGTGCTTGGATTACAGGCGTGAGCCACTGCGCCCGGCCTTGATCCTTAATTTTTAATTATTAGAGATAGCAGAGTTAGAAGCTAAGTTCAAAGTGAGAGAAAAGCTATATTTGTCTTTCTGACCTCATGCAATCCCTAGGGAACTCTGTGTTCTGAAATTTAGTCAGGCAATAATAAAATGCTCCCACTCCTTCTCTGTCTCTTTATTTCTTCCCTAATTGACCAGGCTGTTTTGAGAGATAAAGATCTTTATAACATCCTTCTTTCCCAAGTGAGAATCACACAAACCAACCTGGATACAGGTCTTCTCTAAGTTCAATCTGTTCGTGAGATTTGTATGAAATGTAACATCACAGGAAGTTTGAGAGATTAGTTCACAAATTTCAATACCTGTTATTTTAACAAGGATGCCTCAGTGTATAAGACTGGTCCAATCCGAGGCCTCATGAATCTTATACACTATTAGTACAGTTTTGAGTATACCTTATTCAAAATACTTGTGACCAGAAGTGTTTCAGATTTTGACTTTTTTTTTTTTTTAACATTTGCATTATACTTAACAGTTGAGCACCCCAAATTTGAAAATCAGAAATTCATAGCAGACATGGTGATGTACACCTATAGTCCCTACTCAGGAGGCTGAGGCAGGACAGTTGCTTGAGCCCCAGGAGTTTGTGCCTATGATTAGGCCTAGGAATACTCACCACGCTCTAGCCTGGACAACATTGTAAGACCTTGTCGCTAAAACACACACACACACACACACACACACACACACACACGTTTGTGTATCTAAAATCCAAAATCCTCCAATGAGCATTTCCATTGAGCATCATGTTAGCAATCAAAAAGTTTCAGATTTTGGAGCATTTTGGATTTTGGATTTTCAGACTGGGTTGCTCAGCCTGTATAGTCTTTCTCAATGGTGAATGTAACAGATACCTGTATGGGCCTTCTAATCATTGTGATATCAAAACTTCCCACACATAATCTTTTCTCCTGAGAGAAAAGAGTGCTCAGTACCACCCCTATTGAGAACCACTGGTTTAAAGGGAAGTGCAAGTTAAAGGTTCACCCTGATTCTGCTCTTTAATACAGCTATTATTTTTGGTCATTCCCTCCCAAGTTTTGTATACATGTATGCTTTCTGTTTTGATAGTGTACATAAAGTGGCAAGTATTACCGGGACCATACTGGCCTCTAGCTTCCTGGTCAATCTTGGGAAAACCTCAGCCCAGAAGGCAGGGTGCCTGAGCAATGCCCACATATGCAGATGATTTTAGGACAGAAAAGTCTCTTTTTCATGTTTGAGGTCGTGAGACCATTTTGAAAGGGGCTGTAAAATATAGGGAGAAACTTATTTGTGAATTTCAGAGGTTGATACTAGGAGTATACCAGGAGTTTGGTTTTCCTGTCTCCAAACTTGTATTATCTCCATGCTAGTCAGATGGATTTGAATCTTTCATATCCCACTATCTCTTTAAAGTGTGCTTCAAATAGAAAATCCAGATAAACCCATTAGATTTGAGCACCTAGCTGCTTGTATCAGGAATACTTGCTAAATCGTCTCTTAGCCTGATTTTGTTTAAAAAAAAAAAAAAAGAAATAAACAGAAACAGCTTACTAGTAGCTTAAATAAACATGGGATTTTTTTTTTTTTTTAATCACATATATCTAGCCATGAGCAACTGTGGCCTGTTTCAGCTGGGCTTTCTGTGATTCTCTTGGTCTCTTAAGATTGAAATATGCAACTCTAGTCATCACATCATATTGAAGGCAAGAGGGAAAGCTAAAGTCTTCCCAGAAGCCCCCAGCAGACTATCTTTCTACATCTCATTGGTTAAAACTGGATCACATGATCACCCCTAGCTGCAAGGGAGGCTGAAAAACAACAGGATAGTCTTGATTAGCTTATACCAGTAATTTGCCTTCCCTGGGACTAGGCACACTATTTATTGACTAAAGGGTTTGAGGTTCTTTTAAAGAAGAAATTGAATGTTTATTGGCTAGGCCACTAAAATCAGTCTATCACACAATAACTGTAACAAGGAGCATTAGAAAGTATAGGAGTGAATGGGTGTGGGGATATTTATTCCAGTCTACCATTTATAATGCAATGTTGAAATGCCTTCACAGAAAAATGTTCAGCTGTTCACTTGCGTTGCTTTCAAACCCTGATTGTTGTGAACACATTTCTCCAAAGCCAGCTATATTCCTTCCTTGGCCATTTCCCTTGTTTCAGTTTCTCAACCCAGGGAATAAATACTGTGGAGGGGGTATTTTTTCTCCCTCAAGATGTTGTCCTACCTACTCGTCAGTCCAAATTTCCTCTGTTGGTCTTTCCACCAACTGACTGACTCTCTATCTGAATCCTCCTTGCATCCACCCCGCCTTACAGATGCATGTTATATATACCAGCTAGTTGAAAGACTCATAATTTACTTCTGGTACTCTACTAACTTTCCCTTTTTCTCTTTCTCCTCCTCTTTTTCCTCTCCTTCTCTTGTGTTCCCTCCTCTCCGTTGCTGCTGCAGAGCGTCTCTACAGCCAACTTGAGCGAAACCGCCTGCTTTCTAATGAGCTGAAGCTAACGCTGCATGATCTGTGTGACTGATGGGCAGGGCTCACTGATGCCCATTAAACTGAGCTCACTGCTCACACCACTGACCTGGACCCCAACAAAAGCTGACTGTCTTTTTAAAAGTTATTTTCCCATGAGCAAATTGCTTTTTAATTGGGGCAGTTAGAATGTTCATTTCCTAACAGTATTGTGAAATTGACCATTGTGAAGTTTCTGACCCTTTAGAAGAGATTATGGGTGAAGAAGGTGGGGGCCTGAGAGATTATAGTGAGAAAACTTGGGAGAATATTGTTTTCCACCCTTGCTACTCTTTCACTTGTGCACTCAGTGTAGGATATGTTCCTTTTCATGGATATTTCTAACAATAAAAGGACTGACTTGACAAGTTGTTGTAACTGCTTCGTCTGCAGGCCCAGGGATGGGTCCTTCTGACAGGGTGGAAAAAAAGGGAAGGGGAAGAAAAGTTGTGGGATATGAATATGGCTCTGTGTTGCCATCACCTCTGAGTTGAAGATTTTAGTATTTTCTTTACCTCTTGAGAGCAGTCAGAGTGGTTTGCTTGCTAGACAAATTAGATTCTCCTTAATGTTCAGCTGCTGATTTTCTTCCTGACATTTTCCCTTTTGCTTCCTTTTCCTGGTTTTATGTTTAATTTCAAGTAACTGTCACAAGCTAGTTCTGGACAGTAGCTCTACAGCAATCTAATGGTTTTGCTTACAACTACTTGTTTCAGTAGTGTTCTTGGCTTTGTTTTCTTTAGAGATTATTTAACTTAACTGTGAGGGCCCTTTAATTTATCCCACCAGTTATTATTTTCTCCTCTACTTTTTGGAAAAAACATGTAGTGCATGAGGATCTTCTTGTGCTCTTTATAATTTGAGATTCTGATGTTTCTATTGTCTGCAATGTTCAAACTCCAGTGAGCCATTTCAAGAAGGTATTGTCATGTGGGCAAAACCTAGAAAAGTGGATGGCTGATGCTTAAGGCTTGCTCTTTCATTGACTGAAAGCTGAAAGTGTTGGTTGGGTGTGGGTGGGAGAGGAAATGGCTGATAAGGGACCTAACTGTCTCACCCAGGAAGTGCAGCAACACCTACAACCTCAGTAGGCAAGCCAAAGGCCCTACAAAACCGGGTGATAAAATAGCTCACTTCTGTGGCTGAGAAAGCAGCTGCTTTATTAGTCCGCAGCTTTTCTGCAACAGGAGCAAGTCTCAAAAGAGCGGGCAGACCTTGAAATTTACTTCTCGTTTTCTGTAACTTCTCTCCTTTACCCCCATTAGATAAACTGAAATGCACCAAAGAGGAGCACCTCTGTACACAAAGGATGCTGGACCAGACTCTGCTTGACCTGAATGAGATGTAGAACGCCCCAGTCCCACCCTGCCGCTGCGTCTCCCTCTGACCCTGACTCCGCCTGAGGCCAGCTTGCCGGAAGCTGACCTCTAACTGAGGGCTGATCTTTAACTGGAAGGCTGCTTTCTCCTTTCGCTGCCCCCTCCTCCCGTGTCTTATTCGCCAAACTGCCTCTGCCTCTTCCCAGAGATTCCAGCTGGGCTAGAGGCTGAGCACCTTTGGAAACAACATTTAAGGGAATGTGAGCACAATGCATAATGTGTTTAAAAGCATGTCGTGATATACACATTTT
>CAUYQU010049004.1:0-17747 GCA_963574635.1 Cheracebus regulus | reverse complement strand
CTTTGTTGGCTCTGCTTTGCTTTGGTAAGGACAAATAGAAGCTGTGAAGAGTAGTATTTTCACCTTACCGAAGAGAGAAGGAACTGTGAGTAACATTTGTACATTTACTTTTTAATTCTGGTTTTTTTGTTTTTTTTTTTTTGAGACAGAATCTCACTCACTCTGTCACCCAGGCTGGAATGTGGTGGCACTATCTCGACTCACTACAACCTCCACTTTCCAGGTTCAAGTGATTCTCCTCCCTCAGTCTCCTGAGTAGCTAGGATTACAGGCACCCGCTAGCATGCCCAGCTAATTTTTATATTTTTAGTAGAGACAGGGTTTCGTCATTTTGGTCAGGCTGGTCTCAAACTCCTTGCCTCAAACAATCCATCCGGCCCGGCCTCCCAGAGTGCTGGGATTACAGGCATGAGCCACAGTGCCTGGCCTACTTTTTAATTCTTAAGATTGCTATATAGTTACTATCTGGCCATCTGGTTACTAACATTGGTCCAGGGTTATTACTAGACAAAAATTCAAAAACCAAAAAATGAAGACTTTGTTTTTTTTTTTTTTTGACAGTGGGGTAAGAGTTGCAATAGCTTCTGAGATTTCAGATAAGATACTTGAAGACCTCACCAGCTTATCATAACAACCAAACTGACTTTTGAAAATAATTATAAAATTTAGGTATGTGGAGCACAGAAAACCCTATTGAAACCTTTAAAGTTTTATTGTACTACTAAAACAATTGCTTCAGCAAAAACTAGTAATGCCAGGAATGTTGTGGGTTTTTTCCTTTTCAAAATATCCCTGGGCTATTTATAGTTCTGGATCTTCCTTTACAGAATTATCAGTGTGACATAAATGTTAAATTTTAAATAAATAATTCCTGAAGTTCATAAATAATACCTGAATACATCAAAAAATACATATATTCTAATAACTGTATGAATCATCTCTTTGATATTCATAAACTTTCTATTCTTTATTCCTTTTTGAGTAAGTGTTTATGCTTTCCAATGGTTTTCGTAGGAAGGTGGGAGGGCGGTGGTAACAATGCTTCCCAAATTATTGTAACAATATCCTCTCCCTAATTGTGAATCACTGTTTTAGAATACAGCAGAAATGGTAGCTTGCAGTGAGATTCAGAGCAAAGCGTCTTTCTGCTCTGAAAGACTCTGACCACTACTGTAGTCTCTTAATCTATTCTTAATTATATTAGATATGTTAAATAGAATTATTGTTCACTTACTTCATACAACCCAAATATCTTATTTTACATTTCTGTATTTTATTCAGTTGCTATCATATATGATCAATAATCAGGGTTCAGTGGATGGCTGGGATTTGGTAAAGCTAGTATCTTTCGATGCTGATCTCATCTTTATCAGTTTCAGCAATCAAACATTTTCCTAATATGTTTTAACTTTAGTTATCTTACTGAAAAGCATCACATTCTATTTGAAAGGTATTATTTCTTAAATGCTTTAGGCTGTGTAAAATCAGAGTTGAGAATGAGAAAAGATTGGAGAATAAAGAGGAAATACAAAAAGGACAGTGAACAACCCTTTAATAATTGCTAACATGTGATTAGCTTTTGCTGCCTTTTTTTTTTCTCTTTTTCTCTTGCCTACTTCTAAAAGTCCCTTTCATTTTCTTCTCTTTCCCCTTTTTATCTATTCGTTTTTGTTAATGTGCCTCTCATTGATAGGGGATATCAGCTGACTAGGAAAATAGCAGCAGGTCTGAGCTTCAGACCTGAGAGGCATGGAGGGAAACAAAGTTTTCTCTAGTGTTGACATTTATTTCCTTTTTCCAGAAGGGGGATGTAAGCCCAATGACCTTTCAAAATAGCAGAGGTGGTAGGTAGCCTGCCCCAACCAAAACCTTCACCAAGATTTCCCTGGATGCTCCCACAGATTAATGAAATTCTCAGGCATCAGGAACTAACTCTTTTCTTTCATAGGGACAGCTATGCATTTTTGTTACCTCTGGCCCAGATAAGACCCATTCAAATGAATCCGAATGATTTTGTGTGCCATTTCTAGAAAGTCAAAGGTACCTCATGACAATTTGCCACGAAAGTGAATTTAATTTTCCTATAAATCAAATTCATCAAGGAAAATACCTCAGTGAGAGACAGCTTTTCACCTAGTAACCAGAGAAAGTGACTCTGTATGAAAGTACAGAAATGGAAAGGAAGTAAAGTTGACCTTCAGGAAAGAAAAGCTCGTTTTAGATTTAGTGGGAAAATATACCATCTGCCTGTGTGCGCATGCAAACACATACACACAAAACACAGCTTACTTGACTGAGTATTTTGAATCAGTTTTTGAACTGGAAATCTGCAGGACTTGTTTGATTGTTGTTGTTGTTTTCTTTAATTTGTTTAATTAGAATAGGACTTACCATCAGGCAAAGAACAGTTTTTCTCAGTAGCTTGGAATTCCTAATTAGTATTATCTGTATCTTCCTTAAGAATTACAATGTGTTGCTTTTTGTCTTTTCCTGTTCCCATATGAGATCATTTGGTAAACACTAGATCATTATCCTATATAGGATCATTTGGTAAACAGAAATTTGGAATGATTTAATAACAAGAAGTACAAAAGAAAAGGGTATAGATATTGTTCCTGAATTTTTTTTTTTTTGCACATTTAAAATTAAAAGCACAAAGTAGAAAATGTTTTAGAATCATGAAAACTACCTACCTCTGGATCAAAGTAAAATATACCAAAACCATGGTGTTTTTTCAATGCATGTAATTGTTCCTTGGCTTGCTTATTTTGATTTACTCTCAGCTTTTTTAAGATTACTGATAATCTGTTTTATGTGGTTTGTATAAACATCTGGCTTGGTTTCACTGATTGCCACTTAATAACTTCAGATAAACAGTCAATTGGGCATTTTAATCTAGATTTTTTGAGAAGTTTCTCCACTTTTAAGACTCTACATTTCTACACCATGCAGTCAACTCACAGAAGTGTAAGCTAAACAACTACTAATTGTTTTAGGCTTCTGTGTGTTGGAGCAGTTTGTTATATGGTATTAATATGACAATACCTGACTAATACACCTTGATTTGTTAGTATTTAAATATAATTGCCTCTTGTTAGTCATTAGTATAGAAGCATATGGACAATGAATGGCAAGACCTTGAATGAGTTCATGATCTTATTCCTAGGATGTGTTATCAAATTAAATTTTAAGATACAATGGATTTTCTTTTTTTCTACAATTTGCTGAATATAAAAGGCTCTACATCTCCTTGATATCAGTGTCCTTTTTTTCCATGAATTAATACCGCAAATCTTAAGACTGGGAATCTTGAGTGATACTATATTGCCTTTCTCCATTTAATATGTTTATCTCACTGTATGCCATTTATGTGTCTGGATTTTGGGGGGAATAAATTATTCCAGTACAATTAGTGGTAAAGCATGTTTTGGTAAACAAAACACTATTTTCTTTTTGTTTTGCATGAACAAAACGCTAGAACTGCATCCGGGAAATACAAAGCCTCATTGTTGAGTTGGTTGTTAACTTGATACAGAAACAGTTAAGATAGCCAGTCATTTATCATAGTGGACATTGGCATATGCAAGAAGACTTGTAGCACTTCACTAAGGAGGATGGCTTGGTAGAAAAAAGGTTTTGGGTCACAGCTTTCTTATCTCTAAATTCTAGGTCCTTCCTACCTGTAAGCTATGACATACTGTACCAGAAGCACTTTTTCAATATGCGAGATGCCTTTATTTCCTAATCCCACCCTATTTATCAAGTGTTTATCAAAATCTAAAAGCTGAGCTGATCAGGCTTGGCCAGTAGATACTCTTGCCTGTCCCAGTGTGTTATTCTACCTTAAAAATGCTTCATTATGTTCAGGTACTTGTACTCTAATACCCTATTTGTGTTGCTGAAAAACTGCATTCTACAAAATCACACAATAAGAATAATAGAGATCATATGGGGAAAGAGTGCTAGGGACAGAACATTCAATATCAATGTAACTTTGTAACCAGAGCAATCCTAATAAAAAGAGAAACATGGTTAAATCTTCACTGGATTTGCATCCAGAATCAGTCCAGTTAAGTAATCCCAGTAAAAAGAGTAACATGGTTAATTCTCCACTGGATTTGCATCCAGAATCATGGTCCAGTTGATTCTTTGCATCCTTGAATTCTAGGATTTATGCTTCCTTCTTCAAAATGTAGGTCCTTGGGGGCACTTATGTCTAATTGAGGTCAGTTTTATCAAAATTAAATGTCTAACCCTGGATATAGACCTCTATTAGTCAGGTATTTTTAAAACCCAGGAAGAAATGCCTTTGAGGGATCTTCATCCTCATTCATGGCTTTCTTGAAAATGTCCCTGTTTGCTGTAAGGAAGGACTCAGAATTTTCAGGAGTTGTATTAAAGATCTTTATGTATTGCTCAGGCTTGCTATTAATAATGAGAAAACTTGGCATGGATTGATTCAAACCATTATTGTGCTGGAAAAAATACATATGAACCAAAACAACTTTTATTCTCACATTTTTCTTCAATTTATTAAATGTATATGAGCAGACTCAAAGGAACATATATTAATAAAGACTGTAGTCTAATTACATTTCATAGTCATTTCTTTTTTCATCAGCTTTCTATAAAATATGATATCTATCACAAAATATGTCTTCTTCTAAAACCTATAGAAAAGGTAATATATTTTCCTAAAAAACGGAAACCATTTTTTAACTCTTACTCTACATAGTGTTTATCTTCTTATGCTAACTTATAAAGTCATACAATTGATCATACCAAGTTTTCATTAGAACAGTGGTTTGTGCCTTCACATAAAGCATATCTCTGTCCAAGCAGTTGGGAGTAGTAAAAAATAAAATAAGATAAAGTAAAAAAATAAAATACAAAACATATCTCAGCCACCATCAAGAAATTACATTAGAATCACTGTGTAAAAAAAATCAGTATATTCTCAAAGCCCCCAAGTTGATTCATGTATACTGTTGGGACTGAGAATTGTTGCCTGAAAATAAAAATAATGGTATTCATTAGGATGTCATTTTCAGTCAAGTTCTATTTAGACATTCCATAGCAGCCAGTGCTAATCAGATTAACTGCTGGCATAATTCATCGTTAATTGTTACGAGTAATTTGCAACGTGTACCATTCATATAAACTAGACCACGTATTCTTTTAGAGATAAGAGATTTATATCACTTTTTGGATTTATTTTTGTGATTGTTATGTAAAACAGGAATTTAATACTGTATCCGAAATACTAGGAATAATATCTGTTGTGTCTTGTTTTATTGTCCAGCATCATTTTATTCCCTCACCTTTCCTCTGTGAAGTCAAGTGATTTTTCTGATGTGGTCACATATTTGTAGAGGATTCTATTACATCATGGAGATGGGATTTATGATACTTAATGTCACTGAGAACATAAGAGTAATTGTCAGTAGACAAATAAATTGGAAGATTATATTTTTTAAATGTCCTGAACAAGACTGAATCTCAGGTGTTTTGCAGGAACTTTAAAAGACTGCTTATAATTATATTTTCTAACAGCAGCCCAAATTCTGATGGGTCCAAGTAACTTGAAGGAAGAGGACTTATTAAATGCCTCAAAGTAAGGCCAAACCACCTGCCTTAGCAGGCAGGCATGTAACTGGAACTAGAGGAAATTAATCCAGTGATTTAGTATCTTACTTGCTAGATATGGGCTATCTTAAAATTATACTTTGTCCTTTTTTCTCCTCTGATGCTTCTGACATTCTTTTTCTTCAACTTTAAAAAAGTTTTTGTGGATACATACTAGGTGTATGTATTTATGGAATAAATGAGATATTTTGATACACACATATAATGCATAATAATCACATTAGGATAAATGAAATATCCATTACCTCAAGCATTTATCCTTTATTTGTCTTACAGACATTCTAATTTTACTCCTTTAGTGATTTTTTAAATGTAGAATACATTATTATACAGGGTAGTCACTTTGTTGTGCTATGAAATACTACGTCTTATTTATTCAATTTAAATATAGTTATACCCATTGACCATACTCCCTTCCTCCTGCCCCCTACTACCCAGCCTTTGGTAACTATCCAGTTGTTTTAATTTTTAGTTCCCACAAATAAGTGAGAACGTGCAAAGCTTGTCATTCTGTTTCCAGCTCATTTCACTTAACATAATAACCTCCAGTTCCATCCATGTTTTTGCAAATGACAAGATCTCATTCTTTTTTTATGGCAGAGTGGAGTACTATTTCTTTATTCCTCCACTGATGGACACTTAGGTTGCCTCCAGATTTTGGCTATTGTGAACACTGCTGCAACAAACAGGAATGCAGATGTCTCTTCAACATATTGAGTTACTTTCTTTTGGGTATATACTTAGCAGTGGGATTGCTGGATCACATGGTAGTCCTAGTTTTAATTTTTTGAGAAAGCTTCATACTGTTCTCCATAGTGGCTGTACTAATTTATGTTCCCACCAACAGTGTATGAGGGTTCCCTTTTTTCCACATTTTCACCAGCATTTATTATTTTCTTTTAGATGAAAGCCATTTTAACTGGAGTGAGATGACATTAATTATAGTTTTGATTTGCATTTCTCTGATGATCAGCGATGTTGAACACCTTTTCATATGTCTGTTTGCCATTCGTATGTCTTCTTTTGAGAAATGCCTGTTCAGATCTTTTGCCCATTTTAAAATCAGATCATTCGATTTTTTTTTTTCTTATAGAGTTGTTTGAGCTGATTATATTCTGGTTATTAATCCCTTGTCAGATGGATACTTTGCAAATATTTTCTCCCATTCTGTGAGTTGTTTCTTCACTTTGTTGATTGTTTCCTTTGCTGTAGAGAAGCTTTTGAACTTTATGAGATTCCATTTGTTCATTTTTGCTTTGGCTACCTGTGCTTATGAGGTGTTTGTTACTCAAGAAATCTTTGTCTCATCCAGTGTCCTGGAGAGTTTCCCAGTGTTTTTTTCTTTCAATAATTTCAAAATTTGAGGCATTAGATTTAAATCTTTAATCAATTTTAATATGATTTTTATATATAGCAAGAGATAGGGGCCTAGTTTCATTCTTCTACGTATAGATACGCAATTTTCCCAGTAACATTTATTGACTAGACGACTGTTCTTTTCCAGTGTATGTTCTTGAAACCTTTGTCAAAAGTGATTTCACTCTAGATGTATGGATTTGTTTCTTGGTTTGAGGATGGTGAATTCCCCTCACCCTCAGGTGGGTCCAAAGGTGCCATCAAGGAGCCAGGACCTAGAGTCAGAAACTGTAGGAATCTACCTAGTGCTCTATTCTACTGTAACTGAGCTAGTACCCAAGCCATAAGACAATGACTTTCCTACCTTTCCAAAAGCAGAGAAGTCTCTCCCTATGGCCACCACCACCGCAGACCTGTGGCAAGTACTGTTTGGCTACCACCTATGTTCACTCAAGGCCCAAGGGCACTTCAGTCAACTTGTGGTATCTAAGTTGCAAGGCAAAGTTCTCTTTACTCTCCCCCCTGCTTTACTCAAGTGAAGGGAGAGTATCTCCAGAGCTGCAAACTATGCTGCCTGGAGTCTAGGGAGGGGTGGCACAAGTACTCCCTTAGACACTTTGGCTGGTGTCTCACTGGGTCACATGCACCCCACATCCACTGGCAGTCCTTGTGGCCTAGTGCCTTTCAAATTTATTTGGGACCTAAGCGCACCTTAGCCTGTGGCTTGCTGGAACTCAGGTTGTGACTGCTGGGATAGGTGATTCCCCTCTGACTAGGGGTGGTCTAAATGCTCCCTCCATGTGCACCTGCCAAGTTCTACCTGGTGTTGCTTTCAGCTGTAACAGGGCAACACTGAGCTACAGTGCAAAGTCCCACAATCACTGCGCTCTCCCCCAACCAAACATATGGATTCTCTCTCCAAGCTACATGGCCACTGCTGGGAGATGGAGGAAGGGTGACTTGTTAATTCAAGACTGTCTTTCCTCCCCTCTTCAGTGCCTCTTCCAGGAATATGAAGTTAAAACTGGTACTGTGATTGCTCACCTGATTTTTGGTTCTTATGAAGGTGCATTTTTTTGTGTGAATAGTTTTTCAATTTGGTGTTCCTGCCAGGAGGATTACCGGTGAAGGTTTCTATTTGACCATCTTGTTCCCTGACATTCTAAAGTTGTGGTGTTAGATGTGTCTGTGAACATGACCAGCCTCTCTGGTAGAAAAGATGTGGGTTCTTCTGTACTCCAGCCTGGGGCAACAGAGCAAGACTTCATATCAAAAAAAAAAAAAAAAAAAAGATGTGGGTTCTTTGAGGGTAGGGTAGCTCTATTTATTTCTTCGATTGTTTGCTCCTCAGTATCTAGCACAGCCTTTTGCCTGAAAGTAGACTAGAAGGGAGAATTACTTTTTAGGGAAATCAGTTCATAAAATTGTGATAAAATGAGTATCAACTAAGACTTGCCTAAGTTTAAGAAAGTTTCTATCTCATATACTAGAACCAAAAGACAATTTATTAGTTTTCCTTTTCAAGTCATTGAGTGTTGCTTTATAGCAATTATATATACTAATATGTAGTATGATAAATATATATGTATTGTTTGAAAAGTTTGAGAAATTCACATGTTCAAAAATAAGAATTTAAATCAGTGGTTATATGGTACTTTCAAAAGTTTTTTTATTAATTTTCATTTTGCCTTTTTTTTTTTGAGATAGGGTTTTACTCTGTCACCCAGGCTGGAGTGCAGTGGCACAATCACAGCTTACTGCAGCCTCAATCTCCTGGGCCCAAGCAATCCTCCCACCTCAGCCTCCCAAGTAGCTGTGACCACAGGTGTGTGCCACCACGTCCAGCTAATTTTTTATTTTTTGTAAAGACTGGGTCTTGCCATGTTGCCCAGGCCAGTCTTGAACTACTGGGCTCAAGCGATCTTCTTGCATCAGCCTTTCAACATGCTGTAATTAGAGGCATGAGCCACAGCACCCTGACTTTATTAACTTTTATATGCCTAAAAAAAATCATTTTTTACCTGTTCCATAAAAACAAAACCATTTATTATATTAAAATATTGGTCATGTTAATGAATTAAGACATTAAACACTAAAATAAAAATGTGTCATAGTGCTTAATTTTGTAAATAGAGATAATCTTATCCCCATAACTCAGAAATTTATGATTCTATTAAAAACATTAATTATAATTGGGGGCATCAGATAGGTAATTTACAATTTTCTAGGTGCCAACTCATTTCATTAAAGTATTAACTAGACTACTATTTCCAAAGTAATTCTCTGTCAAATCAAATGAATTAAATTAGGTTAAATCCAACCTCTGTTAATGTACTATGAAATTTCCATTGGGCGATACTTATTTAGAAAGTATAAGACAGGCCAATAACGAATCAAATCTATCTGGTCAGAGTTTACCTTCCCTTCTTTTCTATCTCTTCCTCTATAGAATTGAATAAATAAAAGCACTCACCAATCACTTTGTTTCCCCATTCTTGCCAAAAAGCCTTTTTTTTTTGTCAATGTCTTTTGTTACATTGGCCCTCCTGTTAGGATCACCAGCTTGTTTGCAATAGGTTATTCTGGTTAGTTAAATTTACCAGAACTAAGGTTGGGATTTTAATGTCTTTTTTGCTTATTTTCCCCTTTCCTGTTGAAAAATCATTTTACATTTATATTTCCAAATGCCTAATGTCTGCTTCTTCTACTGGTAGAAAGGAAATAACACTGAGAATTTAGTGTCCATTAGTATCCATCTCTTAGAACACAATATACACCCAGCCTTGAATTCTACTTAGAGCCCCAGCATCCCTAGTCCTGGCCCTATCAAAGTAGGAACTCGCAGTAGTCTTAATTTGAATGCTCTGAAGTATCTTCAGTAGTGCAGAGTAAAAGCAGCAGAGATAATGAAATATCTTTGATGTGAACGAGTATGTAAAGTAAGCATATAGCATATAGTATGATCCTTCATCCTTCATTTCCTTTTAGATTCTAAATTTCATTGGCAATAAACAGTAGTTATAGAAAGTATTTCCATAGAACTGAATATACTTAACCATATATGTTTCAAAGCCCGTATTTTTAACACTAGAAATCTTTTCTGATTTAAATCTACAAATAAATCAATAATGTATCTTATTAATAAAGAGGGATTTGTTTGTATCCATTTATTTTCTCTTCCTAGTACTTATTTCTCTCTAAAATATAATGAATTTATATTTCAAAAAGCTACTGCTTCCACATCATTGTTACTGTTGCATTATTAATGTAGACAGCACTGATTCCTCTTTATGAAATTGATTAAGGTAAGAAGGTATCATGTATAAACCAGAAACATACGTAATCTATGGCCAAGAAATTTAACCATTGCATCATTAGTTTCCCACTTTTTAACCAAAGTTGCTGGAGAAAGAAAGTTTAACCACATTTTCATTATTAGGTGGTTTTGAAACTAAGAAATGCCACATGGAAATGGGGCAGCAGTCAAAATCTTGGATTCTGCAGTGCTTTGCTGGCATAATAGGGAAAGGAGCTTCATCAGTGTTGTTTTATTAACCAGGCAGTTCACCCATCATATGGACAGGAAATCAAGCCATTTCTACAGAGAGGTCCACCTCAGGTCTAACAACTGATTTATTGCTGGATCCATTAGCTCCTAAACTCGTTAAGAGTTTTCTAGACAAAAAGAGTAAATTTGGAAATAATCAACTTCCCAGTCCATCATAGGGGAATCTCATGGATGGTTAGTACCTTAGGAATGTATAAGAAAGAAATGTCTGAGTATTTCTAAAAAGGTTGGACATGTTAATAGCTTTAATATTACAGTAGGATAGTTGCCAGATATTCTCACTCAACCCCTACCTGTCTCATTTTGCTATTGCTTTTGTTTGCTTATAAACTGAAAAAAATGGGCTTCCCTAGAAACTGTCAGATGATAGCATAAGGTACATTACATTCCCAACAACAGTACACAAGGTTATCAATGTCTCTACATCCTTGTCAACACTTGTAATTTTCTGTTTTTTTTTTTTTTTTTAATAATGGCCATCTTAGGAGGTATGAGATGATATCACATTGTTGTATTGGTTTCCATTTCCCTGCTGATTAGCACCTTTTCATATACCTATTGGATGTTTGTATGTCTTCTTTGAAGATATGTCTATTCATGTCCTTTCCTTATTTTTTAATCTGATTTGTTTTGTTTTGTTTTGTTTTTGCTATTGAGTTGTAGTTTTTAATATACAGTTGACTCTTGAACATTGCAGGGATTAAGGTCACCAGCCCCCCTGCCCAATCAAAAATCTGTGTATAACTTTTTACTCCCTCAAAATTTAACTACTTGGAGCCTACTGTTGACCAGAACATAACATAAACAGTCGATTCACATTTATTTTGTATATATATTATATACCATATTATTAACAATAAAATAAGCTAGAGAAAAGAAATATTTTTACAAAACATAAAGAAGAGAAAATATGTTTACTATTCATGAAGTGGAAGTGGATCATCATAGTTGTCTTCCAATTGCATAGGCTCAGGAAGAGAATGGATTAGTTATGCTGTTTCAGAGGTGGCTGAGGCTGAAGATACGGACAAGGTGGAAGGGTAGAGAGGAGACAGCGGCACACTCGGTATAAACTTTTTTTGAAAAAAATTCCTGTGTAAGTGGACCTGTGTAGTTCAAAGTCGTGTTTTTGGGGGGTCAACTGCATGCTGGATATTAATCCCTTTTCACTGACTCAGAGCAGCCTGTGGGAGGCTTAGCCTCAGTGCAAATGGGATTTCAGAGCACCACACCTGAGATCCTCTGGTCAATTACGTTCATGGCAGCAGGAGCTTTGAATGGCACATTTCCATGGCCATTACACCTACTGAATCAGGATGTGCATTTTAACAAAACCTCTAAGTGATTTATGTGCACATTGAAGAATTTTAAGAAGCACTTCTCTAGAATAATAATTTGTAGCTTTGAGGATCTTACCCAGAATCAATAAAAATATTAATAATCAGCATAGGATCTCCTCAAAAATTCAGCTTCCTTGGGATGGTGGTTTTTTTTTTTTTTAGTTCATTTGAACAGAGTTGCTGTTCAAAGTGAGAACTAGAGCAGATAATTTGTTGTTAATGTGTAACACATGTGCAAAGTGGATTTAGGGCCAAAGCAGAAGTTCCAAGATGTTTGCCTCTTTGCCAAAAAACGATAGATGTGATTTACTTCCTTTTATATTTTAGGGTTCAAGGTCCCTGTAGCAGAGGATTATATATTTTTGTATCTATTGTCTTTTACCATGAAGTAAGATCTAAATGTGACACTTGTAGTGACAGCTAGAAGTAAACAATCTGTCAGACAAATCTTACTGAATTATGTCTGCTGGTCCAGTGCTTAGTAATTTAGAGACTCTCTCTTGGACAGAGTAGACTATCAAATAAGCCTTGCCACAAGGCCTTGTCACCTAATTTATGGACTTTTCTATAAATTTAAAATATGCACACTCTTATATGATCAGGATATTCACAATCCTTATGTGGTTATCCTCTGAACCATTGATTTCCAGGCAGTGGTCTAGGGACTACTGCTTGGAAAAAATTATATTTTCTCAATCTACAATCAGGTCTTGAGGTCAGTATTTTTTAAAAAACTCTCCAAGTGGTAAAACTCAAATTTGGAAACCACTGCTTTAAGCTAAAATGTGTTCAGGATTCAGGTCTATCCTATGTAAACATCCTCTGAGAGAGTGGTATAACTTACTCTGAATTCCAAATGCCACTTGTTCCTTGCTTACTAGGGAGTATCCTTACATGAAGAGTGATTAAATAATTTTAAATTTTTAATTAAATATAACATACTTTTATTACTCTCTGGAATATTTATTATCTTAGAATTCAATGTAATTTTTACATCATTATTTATTAGCAGGCCTATTACACTGCGGCCCATAGCACTAAACATCTGGCTGTAAATATAGTTGGACTGCCCTCAGTCTGAGGCAGAGAAAGTTCCCCTAAAGACAGCCATGTAGGTGTTTCCTGAAACAGGACTTTCCTAGAAACTGAGTACCTCTGGTCTGTATTCATTCTTTTATGTCTTCATTCAGCAAATATTTATCAAATACCAGCTATTCAATAGCTATTTCAGGCCACTGGATTCTTTTTTTATTTATTTTTATTATTTTATTTTATTTTATTTCATTTTTCCAGAGTCTTGCTCTGTCACCCAGGCTGGAGTGCAATGGCATGATCTTGGCTCACTGCAACCTCCACCTCCTGGGTTGAAGCAATTCTCCTGCCTCAGCCTCGCAAGTAGCTTGGATTACAGACATGCACCACCATACCCAGCTAAATTTTGTATTTTTATTAGAGACGGGGTTTCACCATGTTGGCCAGGCTGGTCTTGAACTCCTGACCTCGTGATCCACCCACCTTAGCCTCTCAAAGTGCTGGGATTACAGGCATGAGCCACTGCACCCAGCCAGGCCGCTATATTATATACCAACTATATGAAAATAAGTAAGATTTAATCCTTGATCTTAAGGAGTTCGTAGACTAGCATAGTAATAGAGGCATACATGTAAATAATTAATTAAGGACAGAGGTATTTGCTCTTGTTGGGCATGGAGAGATGGGGGTGGGTCAAGCCCACAGGAGAACCTGGAGAAGGGCCCGGCAAACAGAATAGTACAGATGAATCACATAAGTCACCAGTCTGTGCTGCCCTTATTTACCAGACATAAGAGGAGTATCTAACTTCTGAACAGGTCAAGTGAGTGCATTTAAAATATAATTCATTATCCTTCCCTGCCATAAAACAAATAAAACCTGCTTCTCCTCATGTATTCCTTGACTGGTGACTGGCACTTCATTTTGTACTATGTCCCCAGGCAGGAACATGGGAGGCTTCTCCTTCACTCCCTATAGCTAATCAGTGATCAAGAACTGTCCATTTAACCTCTATCCCTCTCCTGTCCTCTATCCACTGCCATTGTTGCTGCCTCAGACAAGCCCTCAGACCCAGGCACTGCAGTAGTTTCCCATCTGTTCTCCCTAGATTGAGACCTGCCTCTTTCCAGTCCATTCTCATATCAGTTTAGAACATAAGTTGCTTTACTTTGTATAGGAAAAGATCTAAACTCTTCATCTAAGCAAGACTGCTTGGATTCAAATCCTGGCTTCATCACTTGATAGCTGCAGGCAGGTCATTCCACCTCTCACCCACTCAGTTCCTTCATCTGTAAAACAGGGATGGAAGTGGAATCTCCTTCATAGGGTTTGTGTGAGGGTTAATTGAGTTAATACTGTACATGTGAAGTTGTTAACAATGCCTGGCACAAAATAAATACACAATGATTCAGTCATAATGGGGTGGCAAGTTAAGTCAGTGTACATGCCAGGTAAATAAAGACAACTAGGACTTACTTTGCCTTCTAAGGGCTAACAACCTGAAGCTGGGCAAGAAGACGAAGAGATAAACAAATTAACTCCATATGATCAATGCTGTTATAATTTGTGCAAAGTGCCAAAAAATCATTTGGGAATCAGAAAGCTATAAAATCTTGTTATCTAAAATTGTTATATTAAAACTTATTTTCTGGCTGAGTACAGTGGCTCGTGCCTATAATCCCAGCATTTTGGGAGTTTGAGGTGGGAGGATCACTTAACGTCAGGAGTTTGAGACCAGCCAGGCAAGTGAAAACCTCATCTCTACTGAAAATACAAAAATTAGCTGGGCAGAGTGGCAAGCCATTGTAATCCCAGCTACTTGGAAGGCTGAGGCAGGAGAATCGCTTGAACCCAGGACGTGGGGGTTGCAGTAAGCCGAGATTGTGTCCCTGCGCTCCAGCCTGGGCAACAGAATGAGAATCTGTGACCTAGTAACTCAAGCCCCCAAATAGAACTTAATACCTCCCAAACCACAAATTTCTTATGCATGAAATTTGCATATTCATAAGTTTGTTTCTAGACCTTTGCAGTAACCACAGGCAGTTTGGTTCTTATATATGTGAATATTTCGGTCCATTCTCTGAGGAATAATTTGAAAAAAGAATAACTGAGCATTAGACATACAAAAGGGAAAAACAAGTAAACCATAGAGGAATAATAGAGAGATTACAATAAAACCTTGGGAAAAATATAAAATTATGGTCTTGAACTGTACTCTAGTGGTTTCTGGACATTGTGGGCTACTGAATTTGTGTCAGAATTGCTATGGTGGTATCGGGGAGACTGGAGGACATTGGCAGAATACATATAAATTCAAAGTAGTTTATAAATATATACATATAAATTAACGGCACCGAACATGCATACTAAAGAAGAAAAAGAGTTAGAGAAATGGCATTTGGTACGGGGAACAGAATAGCATAGCGTTTGAGTTTAGGCTCAACTCAAAATACTTCGGCTACTCACTAGCATTGTGACTTTGGGAACTTATTTAATTTTTCTAAATCCTAATTCTCTCATCTGGAAGATTGGATTATAGTAGTACTACTGAATAAGATAGTTAGAATTAGGTAGGAAAATGTCCTAACACACTTTACAGGTACTTTGCAAACAGCAAGTAGCTGATAAATGTTAGTTGTGCTATTGATGTTAATGATTAATACCACTGGCTTGTTTTTAGCAGTCAAACCAAAATAAATTTATATATATATCAATTAAATTTGTGGAAAGGATGTCATATAGTACTTGTTCTTTCCTACATGGCAGGTAATCTTTACTAATGTTACCTTTATTTAGAATATGCTGCCTTTTGTTGCGATATACTAGTGCATGTAAAATACTGTCATAGAATTTAATAAGTATATTACTTATCTCTCTTTCCCCATTCTGTTTTTCACATTTGAGTTTAAATTTCTACGAAAGTTAACCTACTACTAAAAAATATAACCTACAACTGAAGAACTGTAGAATTCCAGAAATCCTTGATTTCATTACCTAATTTAATAAATATAGTCATTGATAATGCCAGTTTTGTTAATAGTGCTTTTAAAGTGCTTATGTATTTTAAATATTCTCTCTACTGTCATGTATAACATATGTGTTTTCACCTTCTCTGATAATAGTAAGTAATTTTGTGAACAAAGATAAGCAGTCTGATTTAGCATACTTTAATGTAACTAAAGTATGTATATGAGTAATGTATTAGAGGTTCTCTCCTATAGGACTCCTTCCTTCTCAAGCTCAGTTAAGTGACTCCCCCAACCCCTGCTCCTGTAAACCCTGTACATTCTCCATCTGTATATTTTTAACTTATTTGTACCTTCAAACAAACCGTGAGCACTTTAACCTTGGTAGCAACGACCATATCATGCAACATTGAACATCCCAGTAGACAGTCAGTTAATTTTTGTTAAGTGAATGAATGAATGCTGCCTTCTTACATCTCTTATATAATTCTTAAGGTATGGTCAGCAATGTACATGTGACTGATTCAATTAATTCATAAATTTAAAATGCCTTTAAAAATAAGACAAAGTAAGACAAAAATAGGAAATTTTAGCAGGAGAACTAATATTAACCTAATTCTGAAAACTTGTCTGTGGCATAGCCATCTTTCTTTCTGAAGAAGGTTCTTTTCTTTCTGAAGAAGGTTGCCTGCCCTTCTGAAAAGGTCAGAGGCCTTACCCTAGTTTATTTACCCCAGTTTCCTGATTAGTAACTACTAAATAGCCTGTTTAAAGTGACAGGTCTAGATGTTCACTCTGGCAGACTAAAGGGGGCTCCTGTCACAACTGGCTGTGGTTTTAGGCCCTGAAATGAGAGACATAGACTTTACACACTTCAGCTCTTAAAGATACTGTGGATGATGTTAGGAAAAGGAATAATGCAGCCAGGAAAAATGTCTACCACATCACATATGTCTAGTGATTGAGCGTTCATCTATTTGTTCACAGAAGCCTGAATTGTAATACATATTTGTGTAATAGGCAAATGATAAACATAAATCAACATAGAAAATTGTCATCAGGGCCACCCAGCACATACTATGTCTACCCAGCGTGAAAGCTATCTTCTTCTTTATTCGTGGCAAATAATCAGAAACAAGGAAGAGTTTGCAGGTGCACCAGGAAGCAGCTTAAAAGACAGGCCTGACATCACTGTAGCCTTAATGTATACCATTTACTTCCCTTAGTGTGATGATTGTCAGCCGTAGTTCACAACTGAGCCTTAGAACCTTAACCCAGAGTGTTGCAGCCTTCCCCCTTGCAAATACCCCAGGAATTGCTGCCGTTGGCCAGTGTCCAAGAAGAAGGTTTGAACAGCTGCCCTGACAAATGGCTTTCCACAGTTCAAGCAAGCAAATGAGGAGTTTGAGCTGCTTCTCAATACTCCATGCCTCTGGGCTACAAAAGCTGTTTAAAATGATAATAAAGTATCCTACTCTCTAGCACTATGTATTTTTCTTTTTGGAGACATGTAAGTATCTTTAGGATTGTTTTAATGCAGGAGATGAGAAATCATCCATATGAAGAGTTGGTTTCAGCTTTTCCTTCTTTCTTTCTTTCTTTCTTTCCTTCCTTCCTTCCTTCCTTCCTTCTTTCCTTCCTTCCTTCTCTCTCTCTCTTTCTTTGCTTTTCTTTCTTTTTTTTTTTTTGTCTCTTCCAGACAGTAAGGATTGTATCCTGGAGCCACTTTCCCTGCCAGAAAGTCCAGGTGGCACCACCACTTTAGAAGGTTCTCCATCTGTGCCTTGTATTTTCTGTGAAGAACATTTTCCTGTGGCTGAACAAGACAAACTTCTGAAG
>CAUYQU010049003.1:0-21864 GCA_963574635.1 Cheracebus regulus | reverse complement strand
AACAGTAGGCCCCTTTCTGCCCCTACCCAGCCAACTTCTCCCAGAGGTAACCATTGCTGCTACTTTTATCATCAGAGATAAATGCTATCTGTGCCTGTGTTTTGTTTTTTATATATATATATATATATATAATGAAGAAGAAAACTATTTGACTTGCTACAAGACAATAGAACACTCCGTTAGCGTATTTAAAATTGGACTACAGAAGGGTAAACTATGCTAAGACCTGGAACCTCATCTACAGTAAAGAAAGACAAAGCATGAAACGAACGAGCAGTCAGGGTCGGTGGGGTGAGTAGGGGGAAAGCAGATCTATCCACTGAATATATACCTCCTATAAGCATGCCTGACTGAATTATTTGGCTTTGAAATTATATATTTTTAAACCCACTTCCTGCAGTAACAGAATTGCCAATCCAGCCACACTGTGTTCATACCAACATTATGCAAAGGAAACAAAGATTTTTTTTTTCCTATGAGTGTTTTGAGATTTGAAATCTAAGTGTTAACATTTAAAAGCACTTACACATCACTTAGATATAGTTTACTACTCTTAGAAAGTCATGTGAAAGCAGACTCTCTCTCTCCACAGATACAACACAAGAGCTGCCTACTATTTGAGATCTAGTTCCAATATCAGTACTGGGAAATGGTAAACCAGTAGTGCTAATGTAATTTTATGATCAGATGTTACTCTATATGCAGGTAGATACATAGACCTGGAGGATATGATTCAAATCTTGCTAAAGTACAATAGAGATCCACTACAATACTTTTATACTTTTAAAAGTGGTCTAAAAGTGAATTTATACTCTCTCCAGCCAATCATTTTGGCACAGTTATCTCACCCTGGTTTTTAGAGGGAAATAATGTAAATCTACAGGAAATCAGTTTCTATTGAGGAAGACTAAAAGACTTATGAGAACAGCCTACATCAATATCTGACAATATATTGAAAGATAAATAAAGTCATATATGTAAATTAATCCATGATATCTAAATGGATCTATTTAATCTCAAATAGCTAAATATAATATGAGGTAAGAAATCAAGAGTTGCTTGAGATAGGAAGCACTCCTTTTCATCTTTGTAAAGAAAAAAAGCTCCTTAGTGAAACTTAGACTTTGAAAGTTAACATGATTGTGGATTTTTTTAATAATAATCTTCTTTGATTTTTGTCTTAGAAGATGAGTTGTTAATAAAAATAGGCATGTTTAAATACTTGATGTACCAATATGGTTATGCTGCAAAAACTAAATAAAAGAAATTTGTATATTTCAACAAAACTTTGTTACCTAGCATTATAGGAACTAACCACTGTTTGATAGAAGTATTATTAACAATGATTATAGCAAAGTTCTACCAAGGTTCAATTATTCTGAAAATGGTTCCAAGCTTTTAAGAGTCAGTTAGTTGCCTCCTCACTCAATAATCAAAAGAGGGAAGAAGCATCTTTTCCAGTCTTTTAGATCCCCTGGGGATAATTGACATATCTTTAGTTTTACAACAAAATAAAAGACCAAATATTTACTTCAGTTAATCTTTTAATAGTGTCATTACAAGATTTTAAAAATCTAGAGCATGCACTCCATGGTCTAGTGGTTAGGATTTATCATTTTCATGGCTGTGACCTGAGATCAATTTCCAATTAGGGAAGTTTTCTTCTTCAAGAGAATGAGAAGACAAGCCACAGACTAGAAGAAAATATTAACAAATTACATGATAAAAGACTGTTATTCTAATATAAAAAGAACTCTTCAAACTCAGAATAAGAAAATGAACAACCTTATTTTAAAATGGTCAAAAGATCAGAACAGATTCCTCACCAAAGGTATATAGATGGCAGGTAGGCATACAAAAACATGCTTCATGTTATATGACATAAAGAAATGAAAATTAAAGCAATGAAGTACCATGATACCCTATTAAAACAGCCAGAATTCAGAACACTAATGACAACAAGTGCTGGAGAGGATATGGAGCAACAGGAACTCTCATACATTGCTGGTCAGAATGAAAAATAGTATCATCATTTTGGAGACAGCTTGGAAGTTTCATACAAAACTAAACATACTTTTCCCTATCATTCAGCAATCACACTCCTTGGAATTTACCCAAATGAATTAAAAACTTATGTCCACATGAAAACCGGTACACAGATGTTTACAACAGCTTCATTCATAATTCCCCAAACTTGGAAGCAACCAAGATGTCCTTCAGTTGGTGAATGGATAAATAAACTGTGGTACATCCAAATAATGGAATATTATTCAGCACTAAAGGAAATGAGCTATTAAGGCATGAAAAGACATGGAGAAATCGTAAGTGCATATTACTAGCTGAAAGATGCTCATCTTAAAAGGCTACAAACTGTATGATTCCAACTGCATGACATTCTGGAAAAGAAAAAAAAACTACGGAGACTAAAAAGATCAGTGGTTGCGAGGGATTAAGGGGAGGGAGAAACGAATAGGTAGATAACAGGGGTATTTTACAGCAGTCAAAAAACTCTGTGTGATACATAATGGTGGATAATGTCATTATTTATTGGTCAAAATCCATAGAGTATACAAGGATGAACCTAATGTAAACTATGAACTTGGGAGATAATGATGTGTCAAGATCAACTGATGATGTGTTCATCAGTTGTAACAAATGTCCCACACTGGTGCAGGGAGTACATAGGAATATTCTGTACCTTTTGTTCCTCAATTTTGCTGTGAACCTAAAACTGCTCTAAAAAATAAAGTCTATTAATTTTAAAAATCCAGGTTACTAACTCAACACTGGCATTGCACTAGCTGTAATAATTTTCAAAAACAATTAGAAGACAAACATTTTTATGTCTCCCCATTTGAACTTCAGAATATGTGTTTGTATTCTTTCTAAATTGGCATTTTCTGTTCAAAAAATATTTTACAAACCTAATAACGTGGATACCATTATGTTGGTTATTTATAATAATAGACAAATACATAATATCAGCTTCAAACAAATGTCTGCCTAGCAAAAGAGAGAGGACTACCATATATTTACATATGTTTATCACATGTGCATATGTGTTTATATATGTGTATGTGTATGTATGTATGTGTGTGTGTGTGTATATATATATATATATATATGCCTACACATATATGTGAGACCTTCTGCTAGTTTTATTATGTGTTTAAAGAAATTAGAACCTTAAAAAAAGCTCAGTACAATTCCATCAATCAAACATAGGGTATTAATCTAAAATATTTGCTGACACAAGACAGCATAAAAGGCTCATTATTAAAGAGTGCCAATATTTTGTAGCTTCTCCAACAGGTAATAAAACTATAAGTACAGAGTACATCAGCAGCCCTAATAAAATCGGTAGGCCTTCTCAGTCTGACAGGTTAGGAAATAAAACACAGAGGCGCTACCCATAAATGAATAACCTAATATCAATCACCTCTCTGCTATCATGCAAAAGCTAAGGGTAGATCACATATTTATTTTTCTTCCTAGTATAAACTATTATTCATGGCAGAAATTTGAGTATTTCTATGAGCAAAACTGCTACTCTTTTGAATAATTCAAAATGTTACTTGGAGATTTTGATCAATATATAGTTTATTGTGCTCCATATTAGATTTACTTTGCATTAACAATGAATTTGATTTTGTAAATGAAGTCTAAGTTCAGCCTAAGTGATCCAATACAATTGAAAAACATTATGACTCTATTCATCCCTGGATTCTTGAACAATTCACAATAACAACCTTCAAAACATTGAAAAGTGAGAAGAAGAAATTTAACAACATAATAAAAATTGCATTAGTGTTAAAAAAAAAAAACACTTGCTATCCTAACAATCAAAAGCCCCAGTCAACTTTCATTAGGCTAAACTCGTTAAGATTGTGTTTCTTCTGATTGAAGTCCAAAGCAGACATTTCTGCTTTCTACTTGGTCATTCTGGGAACCAGCTTCCTTTACAATATGGCTCTATCCTTCTCTAAGTCCTAGGAGTTCTCTCCATGAGGTCAGCTTATGGGAAAGAGATAATAGATGGTTGCCCATATAAGGCTTTTATGGACCATAGCAGGAATGGCATACATTAATTCCACACATTCTATTGGCTAAAACTGAACAAAATAGATAAATCTAACTGCAAGGGAGGCTGGGAAATGTAGACTAGCTGTGTACTCAGAAATAGGAGAAAACAGGTTTCATTAAAAGTAATTAGTCTCTGCTAGAGTCCACCAATCTCTTCACCAAATCTCCATATTACTCTTCTTTTTACATGCAGATTATAGGCAGTCTTCACAGAACACCCACAATCCCACTCAGCCACTGTATATACCTCAAAGCTGAGGCTCTCTGAGCCATCTGTAATCAATCCTTTTCATTAGCTCACATATGCTCCGGTGACATATGAATTCAATGGGACCCTCTGCATGTCAATATCCTATGGTGGAACAGAATAAGGTAACCATAACAAACCCTTCCGTTTAGGAAAGGAAAAATTAGAGAGATGGTAGGCCCTGCCAGGAAAGCCTTGTGCAATCTCTCTATTGTGATGGGAGAAATTCCTAGCTTAGGACCTAACGCCTGGCAGCCCTGTGCACTGTCCTCCACAGGTCCTGGCCCTGCCCTCAAGCAGTCTTTTATTTATTTGTTATCCTACGTCGCAGCAGTCCCCAGTTATGAACTGGGCCACACAGCAGGTCAGCAGCAGGCAAGCCAGCATTACCGCCTGAGCTGCACCTCCTGTCAGATCAGCGGGGGCACTAGATTCTCATAGGAGTGTGAACCCCGTTGTAACTGTGCATGCAACGGATCTAGGTTGCATGCTCTTTTTGAGAGTCTAACTAATTCCTGAAGATCAATGGTAGAACAGTTTCACCCTGAAGCCATCCTTCCTTCACCCCTCCCTCCTGCCCCCAACCCCCTGGCTGTCTGTACAAAAATTGTCTTCCATGAAACCAGTTCCTGGTGCCAAAAAGGTTGCAGACTGCTGATATTGGGTGTATACCATCAGAACTGGGTGTACAGGCCCTGCGGAGTTGTACTGCTTTCACACTTTGCTTCTTGCTTTGCAAGTTTAAAGATCCAAGGGCTTGTATAGGAAATTAACAAGGGAAGGCTTTTTTAGTCTTAACTCATGGTTTCTTTGGCAATATGATAAGCCCAAAATATTGTAGACTTATCTGTTTCTGTGCAGTTTTATGTGCTAATAACCACACCTAAATTTGTTTCCTTCTCAAATTGGTTTGTTTCTACTTCATTGCCCTCATGCACCTGGCTCTCTCTCTCTCTCTCTCTCTCTGCCTCTCTCCTTCTCTCTCTCTGTCAACATAATTGTGCCTACCCTAAAGCTAACTGGAAAAAAAATTAGTTGGGAACGCCCTATATACACAATCTGCTTTAGGCTGAAGGGATGAGTTTGTTTTCCCAATGAGAAGTTTTATTGGGCCTTTGTAGCTAAGAACTTTCTAAAGCATACTTACTTGTTATTAATGCTATTTGAATGCAGAAGCAGTTGGATTTTCCAAGCCTGAAAGGATTTTGATAACCAAAACATCTCCATTTCCATTTTTCTATGCTTGAAAACTAGCCAATTCTTATCTGATCTCACCTCTTTCTTGTAATGTCTTGCTAAAAGCACTGAGTAGCAAACATACACTATCATTCTGAGCCTTTTCAATTATTGTTCTGGAGCCACAGTCTCAGTGGGCACCAAGTCTGCCTTCTGAATTGTCACAGTTGACATTTAAAAATGTTTATTTCATAGACTGTCAATATTTTTCAGGTTCTCGGTCTTCCATATGTGCTTTTCTCATAGCCCTACTGACCAGTTGCTTCAGATTTTTATTATATCACACCACTTTTAGAACCAACCTCTGAATTTCTGTATTAGAAAAACAGAATTTGCTATGACAAACAACAATAAAACAACAAGCAAATAGAAAAATCCTTCAGTAGCTTAAAACAATACAATACAAGCTTATTTTTGGATCGCACAAAGTCTCACGCGGATGATCTTTCTGGCTGGGTAGCCTTGAATGTCATCTTTCCGTCTTGTGGCTCTGCCTTCCTTTAGGTCCTTTCCATGCAGATAAAGGAGATCAAGAAATTGAGATAAGATGACCATGGGTTGGGGGTATTAAAACAAGGAATGGAACTCGTGCTCACTAGCTAGGACTTAGTTACATGTCCATGCTTAACTATAGGGGAAAATAGAAAACTATTCAGAAAGAAAACAGGTAAGTTTCTGCCACATTGTTAAACAAAGAAAATAACAAAGCTCTACTGAAGGACATAACGGATTACTTGAAATAAAAATTTCTTGTTCTGCAAGATTGCATCTTGTTTTTTTAGAAGACTCAATATTCTAAATTTGTAGTTTTCTCCTAATTAATCTGTAAAGTCAATATGGTTATAATAAAACTAATAAAATATTTGAGAAACTTGACCAATTGTTTCCACCTTATAATAGAGTAAAATGTATTAAAAATGGCAACAAGACATATGAAAAGAGAGCATCCTTATGTTCAATATACATAAAAGCAAGGAGGTGCTGTTTTCTGTTAACCAGTTAACAAAAATGCATTGATAATATCAGTTGTTAAGAAGAATATAAAAGAAATACACTCATATTCTGTTATAGGGACTCTAGATCAAGTACAAGCCTTTTAGAGGAAAGTTTAACAGTAGGTCTCAAAATTTATAATGTTAATACCCCTTGATCCAACAATTATACTTCCAGGAATTTATACTGAGATAATTAGAAAGTTTGCAAAGATGTAAGTACAAGAATAATTATCATAGCATATTTTAAAATAGAGGAAAACTATCAAATGCCTCCCACATAGAGATTGGGTTAAATAAATTATGTTCTTAAACAGAATTCAAAACATCACTAAAAAATTATAATGTAAACGAATTATTGACAGAGAAAGAGGTGCCAATACATAACGATAAATGAAAAACAGCAGTTACAATTTTTTTGCCAGTAGCATATACATGTATATGTGAAGAGGAGAAAGAAAGGAGGAAGAGAATAAATAAGACTACTTACAAAATATTTAGTACATTTTTGTGTCGTCTAAAAAGATCACTCAGTTTTTCAGCCAATGGTTAACTAAAACTTGTATGTATTTTATTGCAGTGAGATGGTGCTATTTTGAAATTGTGAATTTGATTAGCTCAAATGTTCTCATTTTTGTTTTAAACAAATATATTTTCTAATAAAAACATGCAAATATCTATTTACCTGTAGTCCCTAAACAAATACATATTCCTTCCTTTTACCTTCTACATGTTCATTTCATGTTACCAAATTAAGGCAATATTTCATCAATCACAAAAAATAGGTTGAGTGGTTATTTCTGGATGTTTAGGTGATTTTTATTTTGTGTTATTTTTATGACGAAGTTAGTGGGGGAAAAGTGGACATAGATTTAGAAGAACTTTTTCTGCTACTTTAATTGTGTGACTTCTGACAGGTTGTTAAAACATATGAGCTTCAGTTTGCTTAACTGTAATATTGAGATAATAACAACTATTCTCACAAAGTTGTGAGAATTATATTAGATAAAATATTTAAAAATCACTTAGTGTTACCACTAAAATTAATATTTAAAATATTTTTCCTAAAACTTTGCTTCCATAAAAGCACTTGACTAAATAATTTCTTGATTTATACAAACTTTGGGATAGGAAACTCTGAATTAAGTTAATATGGTCCAGTTTTCCATCACAAATTTTCTGAAATCTCCTTCAAGCAGGTAACTCAGCAAAGTTACCCAAACAAATAGTGAAAATAAACCAGAAAAGTACATAAACAGTGACAGTTAAATTAAGTTTTTCTATAATCATTAAATTTTGTAATAAATCATTCAATGTTTGTTTAAAAATTGACTTCTATGGCTGGGCGTGATGGTTCATGCCTGTAATTCCAGCACTTCAGGAGGCCGAGGCAGGCAGATTATGAAGTCAAGAGATCGAGGCCATCCTGGCCAACATGATGAAATCCTGTCTCTACTAAAAAATGCAAAATTAGCTGGGCATGGTGGCATGCACCTGTAGTTCCAGCTACCCGGGAAGCTGAGGCAGGAGAATCACTTGAACCAGGAGGTGGAGGTTGCAGTGAGCCGAGATTGAGCCACTGCTCTACAGCCTAATGACAGAGTGAGACTCGATCTCAAAAAAAAAAAAAAAAAAAAAATTCTAGAGAAAGTGCTACATTTTACAAAGAAAAAAATCACTTAAAATTTGAATATCTTAAAGTAATAGCTGACTAATTTACATTGCTTAAAATTTGCTCTCTACAAGATGGCATTATTTATGCCTCATTTAAAGAAAATATAACTCAGACAAAATTGTTTGAATCCACAAATAATGAATGTTTGTTATAATAATTGCCTATATCCTTACTAATTTTCTATATACTTGTTCTGTCTATTATTGAAATCTCTCTCATTGTGAATTTATATATTTCCTCATGTAATTGTGTCCGTTTTTGCTTAGCATTTACAATTGTTACATCTTCTTGATAAACTGATTCCTTTATTCTAATGTAATGATCCTTTTCATTCCTAGCAATATTCTTTGTTCTGAAATCCACTTTGTTTGATATTCATTAGCCCTTGCAGTTGTCTTTTGATTAGTGTTTACACATTTTATCTTTTCCCATTTAAAGTTTAACCTATATGTCCCTTTATAGTTGATGTGGGTTTCCTGTAGACAATATAATTAGGTCTTGCTCTTAAATTTAATCTGGCAATTGCTTCCTTTTCATTGGTGTTTTTAAATCATTTACATTTAATATTATTATTAATATTATTGGGTTTAAATATACATATTGCTATTTTTTCTTTTTGTTTCATTTGTTCTTTGTTCCTTTTCTCTCCTTTTCTTGCCTACCTTTGGATTACTCAAGAATTTTTTATTGTTGTGTTTTATATCCTTTTTTGGCTTATTAGCTATTATTATTTATGGTTATTTTAGTGGTTTATTTAGGTTTTAGAGTAAACATTTTAAACTTATTGCTGTCTACTTTCAAGTGCACAGCATATAAAAATCTTACAACAATATACTTCTTTTTTGTCTTCAGGACTTTACGCTAGTGTAGTCATAGATTTTAATCCTACATATGTTATGAACCTTACTACATTGTAATTTTTATGTAAACAGTAGATTAATTTTAAATATTGAAATAATCAGAAAATAGTAGATATAAAAATAATTAGAAAAATAAAGTATGTTTGCTCTTATAGTTTCCATTTCTGGTCCCTTCTTTCCTCTGTGTAGACACAGGGTTTCCCCTATTGTCATTTTCTTTCTGCTCAAAGGACTTCTTTTAACATTTCTTCAGTGAATATCCACTGATGAGAATTTGTTTTGACTTATGTATATCTGAAAACAACTTATTTCACCTTCATTTAAATAAATATTTCTTCAGTATAAAGAATTATAGGTTCATAAATTTTTTGCATCCTTTAAAGATGTACTTCCACTGTCTTTTAACGTGCACTTCTTTTCCAAGGTGTCATACTTTTCTTCTTTCCTCTGTTTACAATGTGTCATTTTTTTCTGTCTGTTGTTAAGATGTTCTCCTTATTACTTATTTTAAGCAGTTGGGTTACAATGAGGCTTGGTGTCATTTTCTTCATCTTTCTTGTGTTTGGGTTTTATTGAGCTTCTTAGATCTGTAGGTTCATAGTTTTTTCCAACTTTCGATATTTTTCAGTCATTATCTCTTCAATTATTTTATCTCCCACTCCTCTCCCATTCAGTGACTTGAATTACATGTATATTAGGTCAATTCTAGTTGTCTCACTGTTGAAAAATGTTCATTTCACTTTTTTCTTAATTTTTTTCTCTCTGCTTTCTTTTGGATATTTTCTGTGGCTGTTTTCAAGTTTACAAATTTTTTCTTCTGCAATATCTAATGTGACTTTGATTCCATCCAGTGTGCTTTTCATCTTAGATAGTTCCCAACTCTAAAAATTTATTTGGATCTTTTTATATTTTCTATGTCTCTATTCACACGTAAGATGTATCTTATAGCTCCTTGAATATATAAAATATAGTCATAAGAACTATTTTAATGTCCTATTTCTATTACCTGTATAAATTCTGGGTCAGTTTCAATATACCAATTTTTCTCCTAATTTTTGGCTGTATTTATTTGCTTCTTTGTATGTCTAATAATTTTTAATTGGTTGCCAGACATTTTGGACATTACTTTTTGTACACTAAAAATTTTATTATAGCTATAATTATTTTTGAAATTTCTCTGGAACATAATTTATTTGGAATATTTGGAATTAATGTGAGCCCAAATATTCAAGTCTTGCTTTTAAGCTTTGTTAAGTGGTCCGAAATTAGCATTTTTACTAAGGTTCATTTTTCCCCATTAGTGTGGGAGGACCCTTTTTAGTACTCTAGCCTATGCCCCTGGAAATATTAAGTTTTCCACTCTGGCTATTGGGAAGAGGAACTATTTCTTACTTTGTTGAGCCTTGATCCCTGTTCCACCATACTATTTTAGGTGCTTCTTTCCGCTGCCTCTGTTAGTTTCCTCAAATACATGCACTGAGGGGGACCCTCTGCAGATCTGGAGTTCTCTCTGTACACTTCATTCCTGTGCCATACTGTCCTGTGAACTCTAGCTGACTTGGCTTCCTTGAATTCCAAGCTTCATCTTCTGAACTCAAGGAGACAGCTAGGCTTCTTCCCTCTGGAAACTTTACCCAGGCAGTAAGTTGAGGCAATTTTAGGTCTCACTTCATCTTTTCCCATCCCTTGAGGATCACTGTCCTTCATTGCCTGAGGCTTAATGGCTTGAGTGCTATTGTTTCATACATCTTGTCTAAAGTTGTTTCAGGTCAGAAGAGAAATTCAGTTCCTGCTATTCCACCTTGACTAGAAATGAACTACATATTGTTTTGAGGTAACATTTGTATTCATTATTGAATTGAAATGCACAAATAAATACTCTCAATACTTATTCTAAGAGAAGGAAGACTGGTTTTGCTCAGGACTATCTTGCCCCTGGCCTCCAAGCTCCAAGACTCATCTATTATTATACATTGCTAGATGGTTTAATATTTTGAATTCTAGGTAAACCTGTTACAATGTTTGATATAAACCAAGGAAGCCTCAGAGGAGTAAAGGGTAGCTCAAATAAAAGTGAATTTTCTCTCCCTTTATAGTTTGCTTGCTGATGTATGACACGCATTCCATATTGTAATGAGAGTAACTACTAGATTATGTTTTCCGTGGATTCCTTGTAACCAGGTCAACCTAGCATTGAAGATAAGGCCCATGCCCTTCAAGAAGAAGAAATATTTTCTTTAAAATACAGTGTTGGCAATAGCAAAGACATGGAATCAACCCAAATGCTCATTGACAACAGACTGGATAAAGAAAATGTGGTATATATACACCATGGAATACTATGCAGCTATAAAAAGGAGCTGGAAGTTGTTTTCCTCAGCAAACTAACACAGGAGGAGAAAATCAAACACTGCATGTTCTTGCTTATAAGTGGGAGCTGAATGATGAGAACACATGGACACATAGGGTGAGGGAAGAACACACACTGGGGCCTGTCTGTGGGGTGGATGGTGCAGGGGGAGGGAATGTATCAGCTACTGGGCGCTGAACTTAATACCTAGGGAATGGGTTGATCTGTGCAGCAAACCACCATGACACACGTTTACCTATGTAGCAAACCTGCACATCCTGCACTTGTAACCCAGATCTTAAAAGTTGATAAATAAAACTAAATAAAGTAATGCTGGAACCTCAGGAGTTGCCCACTAGGCTCGCTCTGAGTACTGCACAGGCCCAGGCTTGCTGGAGGGTTCAGGGCATGCTGCTCCATGTGCCGGTCTGCATTAGGACTAAAGAGCTTCTCCAGAAGGAAATTAAGAGTCTTGGTACAGAGACTGAAGCAAAGAAATGCTTTTTGTTGGGGAAAGTTAATGCATTTGAATATTTGCCACTTAGATTTCCTTGAGTCTCTAAATTTTTTTTTTTTTTTTTTTTTTGAGACGGAGTCTTGCTGTGTCACCCAGGCTGCAATGCAGTGGCATGAGCTCGGCTCACTGCAACTTTGGCCTCCCTGTTTCAAGCAATTCTCCTGCCTCAGCCACCCAAGTAGCTGGGATTACAGGCATGCACCCCCATGCCCAGCTAATTTTTTTGTATTTTTAGTAGAGATGGGGTTTTGCCTTATTGATCAGGCTGATCTCGAACTTATCTGCCCAACTTGGCCTTCCAAAGTGCTGAGATTACAGGCGTGAGCCACCGCACCCGGCCGAGTCTCTGCATTTTCACCAGGAACTTGATCTTCAACAAGGTATTTTAAACTTGAGTAAGTGCATAAAGGTAAAAAATATATACATATAAATGCTCCTCAACCTCTAAGTTTATACTGATTGTTTTTATCTACAATATAACTAAAATATGTGCAAATACAATGAGTTGATATTTGTAAAACACCTAGCATGACCCGTGACAGGTTATATGTGCTTTAAAAATGTTTGTTAAATAAATAAACCATATAAAAGTAAGGTAATTCCCCTTACATTTAAAGCACTTATGCAACCAAGGAACAAAACAAATTCCCAGATATTGTATTTAAAACAAGAACAGGCACAAAGCCCCCTTTCTGTTTTGACGGGGCAGAGGCTGCCCTGCCGCCACTGAGTCGGAACGACACCACGATCATCGTGCTGACTCGCTTTCCCTGTAGCATCAGCACAGCTCTGCCCCCACATATCATGTGAAAAACTCGTCTCAATGCTCACACCTGTGTCCTTCCTCAAAAACACTGAAAAACCTTGATTCCTGTGCCAAACGATGACACTGTTTGCCTGCAGTTGCTGCAAATGCATATTTTACATACTCAGACTGTGTGCTCTGTGAGGCCTGAACAGCATCTGTTAGCTCCCAACTATATACTTAAATGGGCCAAAACAGTGTTTGGCCCAAAGGAACTGTTCACTATAAATGTGTGTTGGCAGGAAGAAGGAAAGAAGGAATGAAGGAAGGAAGGAAAGAAGGAAAGCGGGTGGGAAGGAAGGAAAGAAAGAAGGTAGGGAGGTTTCTTCTCTTATTTGTTCAAAGCAAGTGCAGTAAATGTTCAAATCAGCTGCATGTGAATCATATGGCAGGATTCAGTTATAAGGCTGTCTTCCTCAAGATGTTCCAGAATATGCTAATACTAAACTTTAAATCCATCTCTATAGCAAAAGTATAAAACAAAATATTTCCTCACGAAATCACATGCACCAAGTTAAAAAATCCCAAAACTCAAAGGAGTCTACTTTGGCAATTTTACCTAGAACTTGAGGATAGAAGGCCATGATTAAAACAAACTAATAATTAATAATAACAATAAATAGCACCATGACCAAATCCAACATCTCACTGAAGTCTCTGTGAGCCCTGAAAGCACAGGGTAGCATGGCCTGGTCTCACGCTTAGCAGAATTTGGGAGGGTGTGATGGGAATTCTGAAATGTGGAATGAAAACACTGGAAGTGGCAATGTCTGAGTGATGTTATCAATAAGCTGTGTGTGTGCCACATGGTCTACATCAGCCAAACGCCAAGCCTCTCAGTCTGTGCAGGTGCCACATGGAACTCAGGGAGGCCTGTGAGCCACATGGCCAAGTGCATGTCCAGAAGTGGAGAAAAATAACATCACACAGAAGGCACTAGGGAGTCAAGTGAGTCAGAGACTGAACTTTTCAAGAGGCCCCTGAAGAGGGATTGGGGTTTGTGCAACTGTGTGACAGAATATTCACCCAGAGAAGTAGTTGTTGGTTGATTTAATGCTAGCTACATTTTAACTTTATTTTTCATTTCAATAAGTTTTTAGGGAGCAGGTGGTGTTTGGTTACATGAATAAGTTCTTTAGTGGTCATCTCTGAGATTCTGATGTACCCATCACGTGTAGAGTGTACACTGTACCCAATGTGCAGTCTTTTATCCCTCATGTCCCTCCCACCCTTTCCCAAAAGTCTAATGTATTATTCTTATGTCTTTTAATACTAGCTTATTATAATCTCAGAGAGATGGGGCTTGGGGAGACACTGGTGAATCACAAAATGTTTTTACCTGAGTACTTAGTGAGTCAGTCACAATGTTTTAAATTCTTACTAAAGAGAAAAACAATGTCTGGCTTTTTGCAAGGATTTGCCATAGGCAGAAGCAGATTGACTACGAAATTAACCAAGCTTGAGCTCCAAGCCTATCACTTGTATGGGCTCCTACCAAATGCTCTTCTCAGTATCAACCACCTGCTAAGAGATTGGAGCCTGGGTCACCTTTAAATTCTGATGCTGAGGCCCAGGGCAAAAGAGTGGGCAGCCAGCACTAGCCCCTGTTGGCTTGTGCCCCAGAATCTGAACTCTATCTTTAATCCCTGAGAAGGATCCCAGGTAAAAATATTTTATGATTCACCAGTGTCTCCCCAAGCCCCATCTCTTCAGGATTATAATAAGCTAGCATTAAAAGACATAAAAATAATACACTGGACTTTGGGGAAAGGGTGGGAGGGACAGGAGGGGGTCGCTGCTCTGTTCCCTGCTTTGAGGAGCACAAAGACCCAGGTTCACAGCCAGCTCATTGTTGACAGTGAGGGTCAGGAGTCTTGTTTGCTGGAAAATATCCAGGGAGGAGGTTGCCCCAGGGCCTGTGTGACCTGAATGAGGACATGCAGATGGGAGTCAGAGATGTGGCAATAGCAATAATAAGTTGTGAAGCCAAAAGAAACTTAACTGTCAATAGTAAAAAGCAAGCTTCCATTAACAATGCTACAGGAGAATCTGATTATCTTTCTTTGTTTTCCACAGAAAATGACATTATGCAATTGATGTCATAAAGACCAAGGAATATGCAGCTAATAAATACAGAGAAAAGATGTCGGAGACAATTTAATAATGTTACTTTCTGGATGGATTTTATTTGTGGTATTTGCCAGGTTCTTAATTTTTTTCTCATTCTAGGTCATAAGTTTCTCACCTAAAAACAAACCACTGCTCAAGGAAATAAGAGAGGACAGATACAAATGGAAAAACATTCCATACTCATGAATAGGAAGAATCAATATCACGAAAATGACCATACTGCCCAAAGTAATTTACAGATTCAATGCTATCCCCATCAAGCTACCATTGACTTTCTTCACAGAATTAGAAAAAACTACTTTAAATTTCATATGAAACAAAAAAAGAGCCCACATAGCCAAGACAATCCTAAGCAAAAAGAACAAAGGTAGAGGCATCATGCTATCTGACTTCAAACTATACTATAAGGCTACAGTAAACAAAACAGCATGGTACTTGTGCCAAAACACAGATATAGGTCAATCGAACAGAAAAGAGACCTCAGAAATAACACTACACATCTACAACCATCGGATTTTTGACAAACCTGACAAAAACAAGCAATGGGGAAAGGATTCCCTATTTAATAAATGGTGATGGGAAAACTGGCTAGCCATATGCAGAAAACTGAAACTGGAACTTTCCTTACACTTTATATAAAAATTAACTCAAGATGGACTAAAGACTAAAACATAAGACCTAAAACCACAAAAACCCAAGAAGAAAACCTAGGCAATACCATTCAGGACTAGGCATGGGCAAAGACTTCATGACTAAAACACCAAAAGCAATGGCAACAAAATCAAAACTAACAAATAGGATCTAATTAAACTAAAGAGCTTCTGTGCAGCAAAAGAAACTATCATCAGCATGAACAGGCAACCTACAAGATGGGAGAAAATTTTTGCAATCTATCTATCTGAAAAAGGGCTAATATCTAGAATCTACAAAGAATTTAAACAAATTTACAAGAAAAAACCAAACCCATCAAAAAGTGGGTGAAGGATATGAACAGACACTTCTCAAAATAAGACATTTATGCAGCCAACAAACATATTAAAAAAAACTCATCATCACTGGTCATTAGAGAAATGCAAATCAAAACCACAGTGAGGTATCATCTCACGCCAGCTAGAATGGCAGTAATTAACAAGTCAGGAAATGGTTGGGCACGGTGGCTTATGCCTGTAATCCCAGCACTTTGGGAGGCTGAGGCAGGCAGATCACAAAGTCAGAAGTTCAAGACCAGCCTGACCAACATGGTGAAACCCCAACTCTAAAAAAAAAAGGAGACAACAGATGTTGGAGACGATGTGGAAAACTAGGAATGCTATTACACTGTTGGTGGGAGTGTACATTAGTTCAACCATTGTGGAGGACAGTGTGGTGATTCCTCAAGGATCTAGAACCAGAAATACCATTTGACCCAGCAATCCCATTACTAGGTATATACCCAAAGGATTATAAATCATTCTACTATAAAGACACATGCACACGTATTTTTGTTTTTTGTGGCACTCTTCGCAATAGCAAAGACTTGGAACCAACCCAAATGCCCATCAATGATAGACTGGGTCAAGAAAATGTGGCACATATACACCATGGAATACTCTGCACCCATAAAAAAGGATGAGTTTATGTCCTTTGCAAGAACATGGATGAAGCTAGAAAACATAATTCTCAGCAAACTAACACAAGAACAGAAAACCAAACATCACATGTTCTCACTCATAAATGGGAGTTGAACAATGAGAACACGTGGACACAAGGAGGTGAACATCACCCACCAGGGCCTGTGGGAGGTGAGGGGGCTAGGGGAGGGATAGCATTAGGAGAAATATCTAATATAGATGGTGAGTTGATGGGTGCAGCAAACCACTATGGCATGTGTATACCTATGTAACAAATCTGCACGTTCTGCACATGTACCCCAGAACTTAAAATATAATAATAAATAATTTTAAAAAATTAAAAATTTGGGTTTCCCTAATTATATAAGCTTCAAGCCCCACAAAACCCATATCCACCTTTGAACTTAGAGTTATCATAAGCCAAACTTATACTAACTTTATGTAAGTGCTATAACTTCTCTATACCTGTTTCCTCATTGTTTAAAATGAAAATGGCTGGGCAAGGTGATTTCTAAGGAATTTTTAAATGTTAAAATATATGAATGTTAGCTAAGATTAATTAACTACATGGCAGAAAGTTCAATAGGAAAGAAAAAGAAAGCTGATATCACAATCTGCTTCAAAATAATTCAGAAGTGAAGATAAAACACTGATACTGTGATAGAAACTGAAAAACATTTAACATATCAAAATTGGATGTATACATAATTTAAAACATACATATGTTATGTAAATAAATGTTACATTTTATGTTAAATCTCTCATATACTATTATTATAAGCATTTCAGACAGATTATGTAATTACTTAAAACTCAAGTACATAGTTATCAAAGGGCTTTAAGTCCTGTGAAAAGCGTATGTAATAGCATATTTGTATTATGTAAAATTGATTAAAATTAGCATTGGATAAGCATACACCTCAAACACTTATGCAGTTATCTTTGTTGAAATCTAAAATTTAGGTACCAGCAGATTCACTGTCTGGTGTGGGTCCACTTTCTGGTTCATATTTTACACTTCTCACTGTGTTCCCACATGGTGGAAGGGGAGAATGAATTCTCTGGGGACTGTTTTATAAAAGCACTAATGCTATTCATGAGGCCTCCACATTCATGACCTCATCGCCTCTCCAAGGCTCCACCTTTTACTATAATGATATTAAACATTGGAAATTAAGATTATAATGGGGAACATAAACAGTGAGGCCATTGTCGGGTAAACCCTGAGTCTTGTTACGTGCCGAGAACTGTGCTGACTGACTACCAGCAAAACCAGAGACGGCTCTGGTCTTCAGGAACTTCTAGTATAGTAGGATAGATGGTCACATGGAATTAAAACATTACATTCTGATCTCTGCAATAATAAAAGAATAAAACAAGAAGGGTGCTTCAATAGAAGAGCAATTAATTCCCTCTAATGAATCAGATAAATTTTATGTGTTTCTAATCATAGACTACAAGAAAGCCAGAAAAAAACACTAAGAATAAAAAAAAAAACCTAACTAAATACAGTAGAGATGAAGACCATGAAATAGCGTTGAAGTGGAAAATTAAATGGCAACAGAGAAGATCTAAACACAAAAATAGGAGAAAATGATTATCTTGTTAACAGAATATCCTGACTTTTCTCCCATGCCATTATTTAACTATCACACATGCAAAAAAAAATCCTATCATAATGATCAATCAAAAAACATCCGTGGGAAAACAATTCCATAACTACATAGTGTTACATATCTATCATTTTTCTTGTTAACTATTCCTGATTCATGAACATATCTAAAGAGGGCTTCATTATTGAAGAGACACAATTAAATGCTCTTTGGCTAAACATTAATTTGATTTTCCCTACTAAAGGGTAGCTGCCTTTTTGTTCATAATTGAGTCTGTAGCTACTAATTGGCAAAGCCATACAGATTCCTGCATAAAGCATTTTGTTCATGTCAGAGTCAGAGAGAGTGGGGTGGGCTCGTCTGGCATTGGGCACTAGGAGATCTTGGTTCTAGATTTAGTCAGACCACTGAAAAAATACCATTCCTCAAAAAGCTTTCCATCCATATCTGCTATGTGAACATAATATGGGAGTAAATACGACAAAACCCAAATGGTTTGAAATTAAATTATTTCAATTGTTTTATGAATAAAACTGAGTACTTAACTAAAGATGGAGACAGAAAAGTAACTAACAAAATATTGTACTTTGGTACAGTTTATACTTTTGGTTCTTTTTTTTTAATGCAGAGCTTTACCTGGATTAAGACTACAAGATGCCAACAAAATTAGGCTTCTTAAAGGATTTTCCAGCAAAAAGACAGGATTTGTCTTTACATTTATATGCTGATTCCTGTAAAGACCTAAAATAAGATTTCTATTTCATTTAAAAAATGATAAGCTGTAAAAATACCTAATATCTAAATTTACATTTTCTTCCATGATGTAAATACTAACCAGAAATTAGCTAGTATTATTAATATATACATCTATTTTTAAAGTATTCATGCTAGTTATTTTGTACTAGTCAGTTTGTGCATTTCAAACAAGCTATGATCATTTATGAAAACCATGTCAAAATTTTGTAACATTTTCCTGATACTAGGATATTCTCTGCTGCCCAACTGGAAAACACAAATAAGAGAAATTCTCCCCTCTTTCTTAATAAAGCCTGCTCTTGAACTCATTCTCAGCCAGCTATCAATCTTCTGTGGCACCATTTTTTGCAAGTATTATTCCTATTATCTCTAGTTTCTCTCTGTAAAGCCTCTTAAACCCATTCCAGTAGGCTTTCACCCCTACTATACCAGCCACATTGTTCTCTGCAAGATCACCGATGACTTCCATGATTCTAAATCTACTCTTCAGTTCTCAGGCTTTAGAGACCAATTATGTCTATAATACTTGATAATAATTTCTCTCGGCAATTCCACAAATACCTCAAATGCAAAGGCTTAAAACTGAAGTTTGAGTCTTATTAACTCTCAACATGTTAATTCCCTGTACTTCTTCTGTCTACATGTCCAATTCTTTTTCATTCCCTCCTAATTTTTCCTCCGTAAAAATTAAATCTGTCCTATTTTCCATGCCACCTCTTCTGGAATTTATACCTGGGTTCCTTTCCTTATTAGCTTTTGTTCTAGTTCTCTGCCTCTTTTCCCTAGCCTATTCTTTGTATTGCTGCCAGGTTAACGGTCCTAAGACGAAACTCCTCATCATTCACCACTTGCTCAAATGTCTCCATGGTCTCTCAATGCTTGGAATTCCCGGCTCAGGGAAAGGTGAGCGCTGTGAGCCTCTTCAGTGTAGTCTCATAGGACTCTCTCCTACAGACTTTCCAAAATGTGTCAGAACCTCCTTTTCCTGCTTCCAGGATGATTTATTTTTCCTTATTTCACCAAGGAAATTGTTTCCCAAATTTTGTTTTACTCTTTGCAAGGATTTTTTAAATTTTGTTTGCTTTGTGTTAGAGGCTTTCTTTAAATATCTGGTACCCCTTTATTGCACATCAATTTTCAGGTTTCTTTAATTGTTGCCTCGTTACACCCTGGAAGCTTTATCGCATCCAACATTTTGCTGCTCTCATAATCATTCTCATGCTCTTTTAGATTCATGCCTTTTAAAAATAATTTCTATTATTTTAGTGGTGCTATTGATGGACTGGAAATAAATCCTTTGGATTTAATCTGTCATGCCTACACAGAAGTCCCACACATTTTTAACAACACGGGTTAACTAATTATTCATGGAAAACATTTTTTTGTTTTTTCCCCCTTTGTGACTTTGCACATCTTATCTTTTTATCAAATTTAAAATATTACACAAAAGCCTTTACAAACTCTTTCTATCATCAACTTACATTAGAAGCAATTTCCCCCTCTCCTGGTCCCCCAGCACAGGGTATTTTGTCCTGCTTGGAAGTGTAGTCATTTGTGCAGCTGTCACATCTCCCCACTATTCTGCTTAACAAGGAGGAGTTCCATTTACCTCCATCTGAGAGAACATCTCATGCACAGTAATGATCAACAAATATTTAATTAATGAAATAATAAATAAAATACACTTTTCTTAAAAGTATATAGCTACCAAGATGTTCTTGAGAATTATTTAGTCCAAAGAAAATTACTCTATTTTTCAAAATCATTATCCACCTTTTCCAAAGATACTAACAGTTATGAGTATTCTTTATATGCATTTCTTTTTTTCTTGATTGTATACTTTGAAACTGATGATTAATTTTAACATAATTTGAGAAAGATGTACCCAAAAAAAGTACAAAATATATCTGATCTTTTTGAGATCTTCATAAAATGCCATTAACTCTGTAGTGGATGTTGTACTGAAGATTGTAAAAGCTACCACCAACCCTGTTTTGCACTTCTATGGTCTTGATAATCACAGTACACAGAACCACAGGAACATGGGAAAAGTGGCAACAACAGACTCCCTAATTTGCTTTAAAATCAGAACACAATGAAACATAATCCTGGAAAAGGAATGATGGACCTCTGATGTGGGTGTTTATCTAGAGAACCCATTGTCCTCCATGATGTGAAAAGATCATCAAAGTTTAAATATTAGTAGGTATTTGCATAGATAATTCAGATAGTCTTTACTTGGAGCACTCTTCAAAGACATTCTACCAAAAAATTTATGGTGTGGTAAAGTAACTAAAATGGTAATAACAATGTTATTTCATCAAAAGTAAGAAATATTTCTAATATTATTTTCAGACTTTGTAGTCTATGAATATTACGAATTCTAATATATTTCTATGTAATTTTATTTTGAGTTATAACAGAAATATTTTTAAAAGTGCCCTGATTATAAATTCTTTATAGTAGGGATTTTCCCATAGAACTAAACATATCCCTTAGGTAAAACTGTGACAACAAAAATACCCAAATTTATAAATTAAGCCTATCAAACTTAATCAATATAAATTTATACAGGTAGTTAAATCTTTACCTTAACAACATGCAGTCACATCTTTATATTACCAGTGGAATTCTTGGGGCACCAATTTGTTTATTAGTCCAGAAAATGGTTGCTATATTTATGTTTTTTTGTCAGATTTCTTATTTACCTAATTAAAATCAAGTCTGTTAAACAAAAAGTAGTGTGAGTAATCAAAGCCCTACTTAGAAGATGATTACACATGCAATGAAAATGCATGTGGAGCTAGCATCAAAATGGCAGGATCAAATTAGTCCTTTTACATTTAGGGTTAATATAACAATATTAACCCTAAATGTAAAAGGACTAAATGCCCCAATCAAAAGACACAGACTGGCAAATTGGATAAAAAGCCAAGAGCCATCAGTATGCTGTATTCAAGAGACCCATCACACATGAAAAGACACACATA
>CAUYQU010049002.1:0-32189 GCA_963574635.1 Cheracebus regulus | reverse complement strand
ACGCCCTCATCGCCTCCCACTCACGCCCTCATCGCCTCCCACTCACGCCCTCATCGCCTCCCACTCACGCCCTCATCGCCTCCCACTCACGCCCTCATCGCCTCCCACTCACGACCTCATCGCCTCCCACTCACGCCCTCATCGCCTCCCACTCACGCCCTCATCACCTCCCACTCACGCCCTCATCGCCTCCCACTCATGACCTCATCACCTCCCACTCACGCCCTCCTCGCCTCCCACTCATGACCTCATCACCTCCCACTCACGACCTCATCACCTCCCACTCACGCCCTCATCGCCTCCCACTCACGCCCTCATCACCTCCCACTCACGCCCTCATCACCTCCCACTCACGACCACATCACCTCCCAAAGCCCCCACCTCCTAAGATCATTACCGTGGAGCGATTTCAACACGGGAATTCTGGGGGGACTCAGATATTTGGTTCATAACGAACCCTGTGCCTGGGCCTGAGCACTGACCTCCGACCCAGGGAGGAAGGCTTCCCAGGAAGAAGGGAGACCAAGAACCACAGGGGCCGTCCTCCCCTCACCCAGCCAAAGCGAGAGGCCGTCTCGGCGCGCCCACACTTCCCTCCGCCGCGGAGCCGCTAGATGAAGCCGTCCTCTTTCGGATTCCGTCACGCGCCCACCACCTCACTCCTTTCATGCTGGAGGCGGCTGATCTGGGCTCGGATCTGGTTCTCACTGCCCGGGGACCCCCAGGTCTAGGTTGTCGCCTTTGACAATAGGACGTCTTGTGTACGGGGGTGGGCAGATTGAGACGGCCATTGGAGCAGGGCACTCAGATGGGAAGATGAGGGCAAACAGCCTGCCTGGGTGACCTCTGGCTGCCAGGACTCCCGGAGAACAGGGCTGTGGAAAGGGGTCAAGTGGGGGCAGGGGTGCCACGCCTGCAGGGCTCCGCATGGGCAGTGGACAAGGCGCTGGTCAGAGACCCCGCCCATGGCAGGACCTCAGCGGGGCGCGAGCATCGTGTGCTGGGTGGAGGCCCTGGGCCCATCTGCAGACGAAGCCCGGGCTCCCCACTGCCGGGAGAGGGGCTTCGAGGGGCGCTGGGCTTCGGGGCCTGCCTGGGAGGGGCAGGGGTCTGGCGGGTGTCCCGAGCACAGCAGTGCATGTTGGGGGTGCCCTTCTGGCGACCCACCTGTCCCCTCGGCCGGGGCACCCATTTCCAGGACGGAGGGGAGGGTTAGGTGAGCAGGCCCGAATGCCATCCCTTCCTTGTCGCTTTTCTCTTCCCTTCACCTTGGATTCAGCGTCCTCTCCTCCTCCCAGGGTTCTCAGGGGACCCCGAGGCCTCCCGTGGCATGGCCCGTGCAGCCCTCTCCCCGGAGGGGACAGGGTGCGGAGCAGCTGACTTCGAGTTGCTCTGAAGGGAGCTGATTCTGGGTGGGCCTCACTTGCCTGAGTGGGCAGAGGGCTTCCAGCAGCGACCCTGCAGGGCCTGGAGGAGGGGGCCACCCTGACAGCTAAGCCCGGAGCTGCCAGCCTCGGGGACACTCAGGCGGAGCTGTGTGCTGAGCCGGTGTTAAGAAGGCCTCTGCCCACCCCGGAGAGCCAAGCCGAGCCTCTGTGCCTGTTTACAACAGGGCTGTAGACGCAGGGACGCGGCAGGGAGCAGAGGGCCCTCTCCTGGGGGCCCCCGCCCTTCCCGGCCTGCACAGTCGCGGGTCCCGGGGTCTCCTTCGCCGGGCCCTGCAGCAGGATCCTGCACAGGCCCAGGCCCAGGCTCTCCTCCAGGCCAGGCCAGGTCACGGGGCACCAGCTGCCTCCGCCTGAGGGCGGGACACTCCTGAGGTGCCGTCCCCAGCCAGGCCACGCCCCCTGTGGCCTTTCTGTCCCTTCCATCGGTGCCTTTCCTCCCTCTGCCCCTCCGCTCCCACGTGGTCCCCTTGACCGGCGTCCCCACCGAGGCCACAGCCGCTCTCGGCCCGCCGGTGCTCTCCCTGCCAGGCGACTGCCCCTGTTTCTGCCTTCGTCACCATCACTGGGCCTCGTGGGGCCTGCGGGGACCAGACGCCGTGGTCTTCCCCTCCGTGCTCGGCGGCCTCACCCTCTGGGCCTTTTGGGAACCCCCGCCGGCCACCTTAGCACCGTGATCTAACATTCCCGAGGCCAAGTCGCCCTTCCTGATTCCCGGGGGAGCTGCGTCTCTGGGGATCCCCTGGTTTTCAGTTTTAGGGTTATTTTTCCTGATTCTACAAACAACGCTGTGGGCAGAAACATCCTTCTTACACCTTAGCAGACCAGCGCTTTCATTTCTATGGAAACAGGTACAAGGACCCCGTCAGGGGCTGAGCTGCGTCCCTCCAGTTTCCTACGGTAAAGCCCCCACCCTGGGATTCGGAATGTGCCAGAGTTTGGAGATGGGGCCTCTAAAGAGGTAATGAAGTGAGCTCATTGGGATGGGCCCTAGTGAGTAGTGTCCCTATAAGGACAGATTAGGAGGCACCTGCGCACACACATACACAAACACACGAACACACCCAGGGAAAAGACCGCGTCACATGCCCAGGAGGGCGGCCTCGGGAGAAGGCAGCCCCGCGGAAGCCTTGGCCTCCGCCCTGCGGCTCCCGGGAGTGTGAGGGATCCGTCCCTGCCGTGGAAGGCGCCGTCTGTGCTGCTGTGCGGTGGCTGCCCAAGCAGACGCGATGGACTGGGGTTCGAGGTTAGAGCGCAGACGGTGCTCCTTTGAACTGACATTCCTGCAGGACTTCCCAGAAGAGCCGCCCAATGCCGCTTCCAGGCAGCGGTGATGCGCGCTCTGTCTTCTTCCTATCCTCCCCGAAATCCGTCCTGAGGCCCTCTCCTTTTAAGTTGTGGGTCTGGTGGGTTTTAAGTGGCAGCTCCTTGTCACTTTAACTTGCATTTCACCCATTATTGGTAATTTTGAACATTTCTTATAAGATGTTAGCTGTTTGGATTTACTCTTTCGTGAATGTGTATTTTTTTGACCCTATTAGATTTTTTTCTCCTATCAATTTGTAAGCACTTTCATAGCTTACAGATAATAGCTTTTTGACTGTTTCATCATAAATCACTTTTTTTCGTTTCTTTTCTTTTCTTTTTGAGATGGAGTTTTGTTCCTGTTGCCCAGCCTGCAGTGCAACAGTCTGATTTTGGCTCACCGCAACCTCCGCCTCTCGGGTTCAAATGATTCTCCTGCCTCAGCCTCCTAAGTAGCTGGGATTACAGGCATGCACCACCAGGCTCAGCTCATTTTGTATTTTTAGTAGAGATGGGGTTTTACCATGCAGGCCAAGCTGGTTTCGAACTGCTGACCTCAGGTGATCCACCCACCTCGGCCTCCCAAAGTGCTGGCATTATAGGCGTGAGCCACCACGCCCGGCCATGTACATGCTTTTTATCAGGTTGGGGAAGTTCCCTTTAATTTCTAGTTTGTTGATTTTTTTAATCACAAAATGTTGCATCTTGTTAAATACTTTTTCTACATTGAGATGATATGAATTTTGTCCTTTATTCTGTTAATATGATGTGTAATATTAATTGATTTTCTTAATGACAAATTAACCTTGTGGTCCCGGGATAAATCCCATTTGGTCATAGTACACAATCTTTTTTATATGTTGCTGGATTTAGTTTGCTAGTATTTTGTTTAAAAGAATTTTCCCATCTCTATTCATAAGGGTTATTTTTTGTTCCTATGATATCTGTCAGGTTTTTGTACCAGGTTAATACTGAACTGATAGGTTAATATCAATTCTGTAAACATTTGGTAGAATTTGCCAGTGAATCTAGGACCTGGCCTTTCCTTAATGGGAAGTTTTTAAAAAATTCTAATTCCGTCTCTTGTTATCAGTATATTACGGTTTTCTATTTAATGTTGAACCAGTTTTGGTAGCTTTCTCTTTCCAGGATTATAGTCTATTTTATCTAAATTATCTAATTTGGTAGCAGACAGCTGTTTCCAGCATTCCCTTATTTTCGCTTTTATTTCTGTAAGATCAGGAACCGTATAGGTTTTAGTGGTTTGAGTGTTCTCTCTTTTTTCCTGGCCAGTCTAGCTAAAGATGTGTCACTCTCGTTCATTTTCCAAAGAAGCGAACCTGTGTTCAAAATAACAGCGCTTTAGGTTTTGTTGACTTTATCATTTTACATTCTTTATTTCCTTTATTTCTACTCTAATCTTTATTATTTCCTTCCTTTGGTTCGCTTTGGGTTTAGTTTACTCTTGCTTTTCTACTTTGTGAGATTGGAAGGCTAGGTAATTAATTTGAGCTCTTTCTTCTTATAAAATATAGGTACAAGTATACACTTTCTCTGAGTATTTTTATTTGTTTATTTGCATCTCATAAGTTTTGGCATGCTGTGTTTTCATTTTTATTCATCTAAATGCATTTTCTGATTTCCCTTGAAATTTCCTCTTTGACACATTAGTCATTTAGAAGTATATTATTTCCTACTATTTGTGAATTTTAAATTTGTGAATTTATTATTGATTTCTGATTTAATTTCATTGTGGGTGGAGAAAATATTTTGCATCATATAAATAATTTTAAGTTTATTGTGGTGTGCTTAAGTGTCTAACACAAGACGATTGTGTTTAATGGTCTAACCCGAGGGATGTTCCATGTGTACTCGGGAAGAGTACGTATTCTACAGTGGTTGGGTGTTTTTTAGGCCTAGTTGTTTACAGTGTTGTTCAATTCTTCCACTCCCGTATTGGTCTTCTGGCTTCGTGTGCTATCCACTACTGAAGGTGGGTATTAAGGTCCCCAACTATTCCCGCTGAACGATCTGTTTCCATTTCAGTTCTGTCAGTTTTATCTCAAACGTTTTGGACTCTCTCGCTAGTTGCATGTATGTTAATAATAGTTACATCTACTTTATGAATTGACCCTTTTATCATTGTGAAATGTTCCTCTGTATCTCTAGTAGCCTTTTTGCTCATTTGTTTTAAAGTCTGTTTTGTGTGATCATAGGAAAGCCCCTCCAAGTCTTTTATAATTATTGTTTACATGGTGTAGTCTTTTCCACGCTTTCTTTCAACCCATTTGTATCTTTGTCTGTAAAATGTGTCTCTTATAAACAACATGTAGTTCTATCTTTTAAAATTTATTATTTTTATTATTTTTTATTTTTGGGGGGACAGAGTCTCTCTCTGTTGCCCAGGCTGGAGTGCAGTGGTGCAATCTCGGCTCATTGCAACCTCTGCTTCCTGGGTTCAAGCAATTCTCCTCCCTCAGCCTCCCAAGTAGCTGGGATTGGGGCCCGCCACCATGCCCGGCTAACTTTTTGTGTTTTTAGTAGAGATGGGGTTTCACCATGTTGGCCAAGATAGTCTCAATCGCCTGACCTCGTGATCCACCTGCCTTGGCCTCCCAAAGTGCTGGGATTACAGGTGTGAGCCACCAAGCCCAGGCTTGATCTTTTAAAAGTTCAATTTGACAGTCCCTGCCTTTTGATTGGATTGTTTAATTCTTTCATATTTAATGTTATGATTGATGTAGTTAGATCAACATCTGACATTTTACCTTTTTCTATAAGTCTCTTTGTTACACTATTTCTCCTTTATTGTTCTATTTTGAATTAGGTAGATATTTTCTAATGCAACACTAGATACCACTAACTTCTTTAATCATTTTTACATTGTATTTTGAGGGTTTTTTTTTAGTGGTTTCCCTAGGGCTTACAGTATATATCTTAATATACCAGAATCTACATCAGGTTTATACTGACTTATTTCCAGAGAAATGTAGCTTTACCCTTATATTCCTCCATTCTCTCCCCATTTTTTGATGCCATTTTGAGGCCCAATAATACACCTGTGTATTACATATATTGTTTTATGTAATTACTTTTTAAGTAAAGCAAAAAATAAAAAATAAAGGGAAAGTATGCATTATGCAGTCTTTTGTGATTACCTATACATGTACCTTTACTGACACTTTTGTTTATTTGTGTGAATTTGAATTACTGTCTTATGTTGCTTGCTTTCAGTCTAAAGAACTTCCTTTAGTATTTCTTGTAAGGCAGATTTGCTAGCAATAAATTATCTCAGTTTTTATCTAGGAATGTCTTTATTTCACCTTTATACTTAAAGGTGGTTTTGCTGGAAACACGATTTTTGGTTGACAGAGTTTTGTCTTTCAACACTAACTATTTCATTCCACTGCCACCCGGCTTCTATTATTTCTAATGAAGTTACTTGTTAATCTTTTTGGTGTCCCTTTTCATAATTTTTTTCCTCTTGCTGTGAGGACAAAATGGGGACCTTTTTCTCTTGCCCAAATTCCTATCTAATGGGCCTGGGGAATCATGCTCTACAAACCGCAACAATCTCATCAGACAGGTTTTTATTCGATGTGGCTTTCTTTCCACGTGATCTATCTATCACATGACAGACAGCGGACTCTAAAGGAACTATTAATGAAAATATTTTACCGCAAAATATATTCCTTTAGCGTACTTTCAAGTGGCTGCCACAGTGCCAGCAGATTAAAACGACCGTGCAAAGTCATCTTTTATGGGGAGAATTCGCAGCTATAGAGAATCTTCATGAATAGAACCAGGCCTTTTCCTTCCCAGGCTTTCTCAGATTTAGGAGAGATTAACTGAGAGCCCGACACCTTTGAAATCTGAAAAGAGTCAGTCACCAACTATTATATCTCTGAGAGCTGCCACCAATGAGGTTTCATCTACAGAATAAAAACCTTGGCCCCCAAAACTCCCTAATCTTAACTCAGGCATTCCTTTCTACTGATTTCAAGTTTTTAGACAGTAGCTTGACTCTCTCAACCAACTGTCAACTGAAGAATCCCCCAAAGCCACCTAGGACTTGCAAGCCCCCATTTGGAGATGTCCCGCCCATTCTGGCCAAACCAATGTGCACCCTCCTCGTATCGATTTATTATTTCACCTGCAATTCCCGTCTCCCTGAAATGTGTAAAACCAAACCATAACCCATCCACCTCAGGCACACTTTCTCAGGACCTCTTCAGATTGTGTAACCTGGGCCACAGTCACACTTACTGGCCCAGAGTAAACCTCTTTCAATATATTTTGGCAAAAGTTGGATTTTTCTGTTATCAACTACTTTCAAAATTTTCTGTTTCTGTTTAAGTTTTGATTTCGACGCGCTTGGGTGTGTTTCTCTCAGCTTTTATCCCACTTACAGTATTGGATGTGAGGCTAGTATTTTTCTTCAGATTTGGGAAGTTTTTAGCCATTATTTCTTCAAGGACTTTTCCTGCCTCCTGTTTCTCCTCGCCCCTGGCACTCCCAGTACATGTAGGCTGGGGTGCTTGGGGGTGTTCCACATTTCACTGAAACTTCGTTAATTTTTTTCTGTCTGTTCTTCAGCTTGAATACTCTGTATTGATTTACCATTAAGTCAGTTCATCATCTCTTCTGCCAGTTCAAATCTCCCGTCAAACCTCCTTCATACATTTTCCACTTTAATTATTATACTTTTAATCTCCAGAATTTCCATCGACACTCCAGTCACAATACGCACAGCCAGCGCACACGTCTTGCTTTCTAATGCCTTTCCCCAATAAAAGGAATCAGAAATCCTTAGATAAATGGCTTATTCTAGGGCTGGGGTAGGGGTTATTCGAGAGGAGCGTAGAGCATCATGTAGTGCCAGGAAGTAAAGCAGTGCTTAAAAACCCCACAAGAATGAGCTGATGCCAGAGGGACATAGGAACCAATGGAAAGCGCTTCCAATCGCCAGAGCTGGAATAATCCGAGCAGCAAAATAAAGCACATGAAATGCAAAATAACCCAAACACAAATAAACGTTCATGAATCCTTACTGATATATACATGTGTGTGCATATATATATATATATTTATATTTATATATAAAGTGGTATATATACATATACATCTGTATTTCTAACATAGATTGCCTAATGATAAAAGTATCATTAGGTATCATACTAAATACCTTATTTAGTATGATCAAAGTATCATTGGCTAGTGATAAAAGTATCATTAGGCAATCTACATTAGAAATACATATGTATATGTTTATATGTGTATTTATTTATCAGTAAGCCTTGTAAGTCTTCTGAGTTGCTATTGCTCTCAACCTCTTTCTACCGCCCCCTGTCAGGAGCAGGGAGGACTCAGCCCACCCAGGAGCCAGCGTCCATTTCAGAAGAGGTGGGTAGGTTGATTTGAGAAGGAGGGGCCCAAGTCATGCTTCCAGCATCCCTCTTCCAAAGTTTAAAGTGGAAAGTCACATCAAACCTCTCTTCAAACGCTGCAGGTCTCTGCCCCGACTTGAAATAAAAAGAGACCAGATGCCACTAGGAGGACTGGGTGGCCGAAGCCACCTGCCTCTGGAACTTTTCAAGGGAAGTTGTGCCTCCGATTCTGCCAAGGACGACGTGTCTCTAAACACCAGTCAGTTAATATTTTGCGAGTCACAAATTCTGCAACAAAGTGACATAAAGGGATAGCTTTTCTCTCCTGCAGCAGTGACTGGTCAGGGACCACTGGAGCACAGTAATGAGAATGGGTAAAGGAGACGCCAGGGACGCTTGGAGCTGCCCCCCGAAGCGGCGAGTCCTGGCGTCAGAAGCAGGCGAGGGAGGCTCAGGGAGTACCCAGTGAATCACAACATTGTAAGTCATTTTAAAACCAATTTATCTGCCAGCTCCTCCTTCCTTTCTTCCTTCATCAGCTCACCCTCAGCCCGTGGCGGGCATGTGAGTGAGTCAGGCATGCTCCCGTGACCTCGGACGCCATCCTCAGCCTCACAGTTCCTAAATCTTTTTATGAGCTGCTGACCCACAGATGTGTCTAACCGCCGCCCCTGCCAGTGGTACTCCTAACTTCAACATGTGAGTTCAACTCGCATGCTCTGCCCTGGAAGGCCCCCTTTGTCTTTCAGGGTGGGGGGCATTGAGTAGAGGAAAGAAATATAACACAAGAGACGCCAGGAGTCCAGTCACAGCCCTGCCCATGCCATTGGTAGGTTGCACCCATCACCTGGGACACCCACACCATCGGAGGGCAGCCAGGAATGAGGGGGTCCTGTGCTGAGCTGATGGTGCTGTGGGTGCGTCATCCTAGAGACAGAGTGGATGACAGCCACTCAGGATGCACGCCCTGCATGCCGGTGTTGGGGGAGGAGTGCGTTTGAGAACCCAGGGACGCCCTCGGCTCCCCGGACACTTAGCTCGACAGTCACCGAATTGCGTGTTTAGTGGAAGAGCTGTGTATGCATCAAATTCTTGCTCTGGAGGGAAATATGTCCACCTCTTCCCAGGGCCGGTTACTATTGATGGAACTGCACCCCCACCCCCCATGGAAAGCTCTTTGGTGATAGATACTTGGATAATGGCTCCACTCTCTTCCTAGAATTTTTTGTCCCTTGAGCTAGGTGTGTTTGTGGGGTTGGGGCTCCTCAACAAGAGCCAGTGGTCAGCAGAGGGTGGGCACACGGCCAGCCTGACTGGTCACACCAGGGGTGAGGATGGAGAACTGGCTGCAGGGTCGGTTATAGCCACGCAGGGTTTGTCCTGGGAACATAAGCACAAAGCACCACTAGGCAATCCACTTCTACCTTCAGCCTCATCGACAGGTCTCGGGAGAGAAGCTGACGGTCGTCTCGAGGATGTAGCCCGGGTTTATTCACCCTCCTTCCCAGCAGAGGCCCTTAGATGACAAGAGCTACAAGGACGACCTTCGCCTGATGAAAGGCAACTGCAGCCAGCCTGTATCAAGCTCAAGCTTCCCATGGAAGTCCAGACACAGTCTCATTACGGCGGGAAGCAGGGAGGTGACCGTCCCATGCCCATCACTCAGCACGGTGTGATGATCCGGCCAACGTTACAACATGGAAAAAGAGGAGTGCAGATTGCAGAGGAAGAGACTGACATTTTCAGATTTTTTGGGTAGACAATATAACTTTCTACATTAAAAAAGATGGTAAGACTACAATGAGAGCTAATGAGGTCTAATGTAAGAAGATATAAAGTCCACAGCGTGGCTGTGCAATAGCCAACACTAATTGGAGAATGTAACAGAAAAAACCACACCATTCGCAATAGCAATAAAACTCGAAGGTATTTAGAAATAAGTATAATAAAGATGTGGGACATCTTAAATGAGAAACTAATAAAATTTTATTAAGGGCTATAGACGAAGATTTAACTAATTGGAAGACTACATCATGAATACAAAAACTCAGTCTCAAATGTTCAGTTCTCCTGTAAAAAATCAATAAATTAAATGCAATTTCATTAAAATCCCACGAGCGTTTTCTCACAGCACCTGAGGAGGTGGACGATCCCTTCACATGGAAGGTACAGGACCCAGGATGGTGAAGACAGTCTGGAAGAAGAAGCAGAGGGTAGAGACGTTTTCTCTACCAAAAAGCAAGGTACTTCCCACAGAGTTTTGAGAAAGACTATTCAAGAATAAACAGATCGGCAGCACAGAACAGAAGGGCAAAAGCAGACCTGCACAGAACCGGAACCTGGTCTCACCACAGGGATCACACAGCAGCAGGAACGAGGGTTTGCTGGTCAGATGCCACTGACGGAAAGGCGAGATACTCACATCATCATCTACCACTGCACCGGGAATAAAGTTCAGATGGGTCGAAGTCCTACATATGAGATGCAAACTTTAAAACATTTAGAATAAACTATAGTGAAATAGCCTTATGATGTCAAAGTATAGAAAAGTTCCTTTTTTTTTTTTTTTTTTTTTTTTTGTGAGAGAGAGTCTTGCTCTGTTGCCCAGGCTGGAGGGCAGTCGTGCCATCTCAGCTCACTGCAGCCTCCACTTCCCAGGTTGAAGTGAGTCTCCTGCCTCAGTCTCCTGAGTAGCTGGGACTACAGATGCTCACCACCACACCAAGCTAATTTTTCTATTTTTAGTAGAGATGAGTTTTATCATGTTGGCCAGGCTGGTCTTGAACTCCTGACTTCAAATGATCCACCTGCCTCTACAAACGTGCTGAGATTACAGGCATGAGCCACCGTGCCTGGCCCAAAGAAGTTTCTTAAGCAAGCTATACAACATAAACCCCATAGAATTGAAGTCTGATAGCGCTAACTATGCTATGATTAATAGCTTCTGTACAGCTGAAAGGCAAAAGACCAGCCACACTCAGGAGGAAATATTTGCTATAAACATAAGACACAGGTGATAGTTATCCATCGCATATAAAGGGCTCACACAAATCAATAAGACAAATAGAAGCGAAACATTTATGAATAGAGTGGATCCCTGGTATGTTATTCGCCAATCCCATTTTCGTCTCTTTCTGACAGTCTTATCGATCAGGTTTGGTATCTTTACTACAATGTATCCTGTTGTTTTACTAAAGATATATATGTTTATATATGCCTGTTTACTGTGTAACGAACCAAGTGAAAACCAGGCTGAATGATGCAAACTTGCAATTAACAGAAGAGGAAACCAGGCATGGGATGACCGTGAAAAGACGCAGCCTCTCCCCAGTTACCAGGAAAATGCAAATTAAAGTAAGTTCTTGGTTTACAGTCATCAGATTAACAAAGATGAAGGATCTAAGAGTAACAGAGCTGGCAGTGGGCGAGGGAGCGCTTAGCCCATGCTGAAGGGAAGGTTCATTGCTCCACCCTTCTGAGGGCCGTTTGGCGACTCCTGGTGAAGCTGGAACCAGGAGTGTCCCTCCACCTGGCAAGTCCCCGTCCCCTAGACTGGAGACTTTGCTGCATGCTTGCACAAGAAGGGCTCCCCAGAATGTGTGCCGCTGCCCCCCTTTGACAGTGACCATCAGAACAAGCAGGGCTGTGAGTGAACACAGGCTCCACATCCACGGCACACGTGTACAAAGTGCTACCCAGGAGTTGACCTGCTACACACAGGACAGGCCGGTGTTCATCATCCAGCGTGTATGAAGAACTCACACACATCAGCAAGACGAGGGCTCTGCAACAGCAGGTCCTACACAGATGTGGACCCACCTGACAATGCAACGTTGAGTTAGAAAAGAAGCAAGTGGCCCAGATGATATGCACCGCGGGACACCGTCTGTGTGAAGCGTGGAAACACATGCCTTTACTCAACCACGGGATAGACTGCAGTACAGATGTCAAACGGGATGGAGAAGGCTGTGGAGGAGAGAGGAAAATGGGACTGGGGAGTGCTGTATCAGGCCTCCATTCACAATGCTCCACTTCCAAAAACGATCACCTACAGCGAATACGGCAGAATGCGCATATCTGCCACGTCCAGGTGGTGGGTTCCTATTAACCTATGTCATTTGTTCTGAGTGTTGGAACTAGCCCATAGTAAAAGAACACAGATCACGAAGAAAAACAAAACCTAAGAAGAAATACAAGAAAACAAGAGGGTCGCAGCACAGGGTGGGACAGTGAGCCGGCGGAGTCAGCACAGGCGTGAAAGAGAGAAACCATCTCAGGAGCCGGCAGGGGACACTGGCGGAGGCCACGCCAAGGACACTTATTCATTCAACAAATAGTCAAAGAGCACTGCGAGGGTCAGGCCGTGGGGGCTCAGAGGCGCCTCCCTGCAGGGAGAGAGGCAGACAGCCGGAAAGACCAAGTCCAGAAGATTTCAGGTCGTGCTGCTGAGGGCTGTGGAGGGCTGTGCCTGGTGGTGCGACGAGGACCACACAGGGGGACCCAGGACCCAGGGCAGCAAGGCCGGTGCTCAGAGCTGGCCAGCTTGGTGCGGCAGCGAGAGCCCCCAATGCAGCGCTGGCTGGAGGGGGCTTGGCAGGCCTGGGAAGAGAAAGGCGCCCACTTGGCCGGGGATGAGAGGAGGCTCCGGTCCTCTCCAGCCAGGGGTGGACTCGGGGCTCTTGCTGGAGCTAGAACACGTGATCTCCATGGGCATTGGAGCGTGAACATCAGGGCCACCCCGGCCATGCAGGGGAGCCGTGGGTAGAGAGCGAGCTTCCTGGGGAGCTGGAGGCCGGCCGGGACAGGGAGCCTCAAGCGTTGGGAAACGTCAGAGTGGCAGCTGTATGCAGTGGCATGGCCAGGGAGCCACAGGGAGAGCAGGGCAGCGTGGAGATAAAGGCGCTTAGAGAGAAGAGGGGTCTTTTTCTGCCTCCAAAGAAAAGAAAAAGAAAAAAGAAGAACGACAAGAAATAGAGTGGAAAGAATTCAAGCATGGGTGGGTCTGCGGGGTGTGGCTGGGAAATGGAGCGGCTCCAAGCGGGGTAGCAGAGGGTCCAGCGCAGGGGGCAGGCTGTGGCCGAGTGCGCGGGAAAGGCTGGGCAGCCGGCGGGTTGGGCCCAGCCCGAATCACTGCGGCGGGGCCTTGGGGATTGCGCAGGAAACTGCCACGAGTCTCATGTCACCATCTGTAGTGGTGAGGGGGGAGCGGGCGGAGGAGCTGGGGAAGCCACCAGCTAGCGGTAAGGCCCCAGGTCCCTCCACCTTCCACATTTCACCTGGGTCCTCTCGCTGCCAGCCTCACTGGAGCCATCCAGAGGACGGGGCCTGGGGGTCCTCCCTGGCTTCGCCCCATCAACGCAGGAAAGAACTTGAAGTCGGGGAACTGCGGAGCGGACTCTGGATCCACCATGCAGCCTGAAAGACGCAGGAGCAAAGAAGACAGTCCGGGAAGCAGAGAAAGCCACCAGCCCGTGGGCCCGCGGGGCACGCTCCGCTCGGGGAACTCCTGACCAACGCGCACCGGGGCAGACGCCTGGACGGGTCATCTCCCGGGGGTCTCCCCAGCAGGCCGGCGGTGCGGTGCTGACAGAATGTTCTCGCCCGCGGGAGAAGCAGGCTGAAGGGTACTGGGTGGAAGGCCGCGGACCTGGTAAAGTTCTCACAGATGGTGTTTATTTCCTGTAAAAATAAGACCAGATCCCACTGGTGACAAGTGCGTGATCGAGATCGAGCTCCTCAGGATCGCAGGACTGAGGTGTCCGTGTTCCTGCTGCTGTCGGCTCCGGGTCATTCCCACTTCTAGAGGCTGCTGCATTCCTTCGCGAGTGGCCTCGAGCTCCACGTCCCGGCGGGCGCTGGAGGAACGAGTCCGCTCGCTCTGCACGCGGCCCTCCCGGAGCAACGTTTGATGTCAGGGCCTTGCAGTCTTCAGTGCTCTCGGCGCCCTCGGGACCCTGCACAGACGGCGCGACCCCGTGGTGCAGAATCCTTGCTGCTCCACGTCACGTGTGTTCCTCAGACTGCAGCCCCACGTGCACCCTGCCCGCGAGGACCTCCTCGTCCCTGTGCGCTGGAGGGGGCTTCTGGGCCTCTTCTGTGGCTCAGGCGCTGTAAATGGCTCACAAGACGCGCTTTGAATTGAAGGTGCACAGAGCAAGTGCTGCTTCCAGGAGCGTCTCGGGGCTTGGTCCAGGGGCCGCGGGACCTCTGCAGGCTTGGTCACTGCTTTTCCAGAAACACTCGCTTTAAGCTGTGTCTGTGCATATTAAAGAAAAGCCATCAGCACCGTTTTCTTTAATTTTCCGTTCCTGTTAGCAGTATTGACCAGAGGGTTCCCCAGGGCAGGGCGCAGGGGGTGAGGGCAGCTCCCCTGGCTCAGCCCGTCCATCTCTCCTGCTCGACTGGTGTTTAGATTATAGTTCAATTCCATTTTAATCCACTTCCAATTCAATTCCATTCCGTTCAAATCCGAATCCCATTCCATTCCAATCCATTTTCATTCAGTCTAACTCAATTTCGTTTCAGTCCAGTTCAAGTCCACATTTAGTTTCTAGTTTGCTTAATAGCGGTTCACAGACCTCCCACTGTGCTCCCGGGTCACCCTGGCACCAAGGGAGGCAGGAGCTGGCAGGAGCCAGGGCAGAGGGACCCAGTGTGGAGTGTGGGGGAACAGGCCCCACCCAGAAATGGCCACTGGAAGAAGCAGGATCGTGTGGGGACCGCACACGCTTCTTAGTCCATCCCTGCTTCTTAGTTGAGCCACAGTGCTCTTGCCTGGACCCGTCAAAAACGTGGTTTTCCCAAGCACGTTTATGACCGCTGTCCTGTGGGTCAAAGGCAAGGCCGGGCCAGTGGTGAACATGGATTAAACACATTGGCCATTTCACTCCAGTCCTTCCCAGAGTCACCTGGGCACGTATGGGCATTGGCCGCTTCTAAGGAGGGACAGGTGTCGTTCTGGGGCCGCAGAGGGCAGAATCTGGCTGGGAGCCAGCTGGCCACTGCTGGGCGGGCAGGCAGGGCGGAGCTGCTATCTCCCAGCGTGGAAGGAGAGTGAGTGTGTCAGGATGGCCGGGCTCTGGGGCACTTCCTGGGCTGGAGCCTCAACTTTCAGGAGCCCCAAATGAGTTCCTCATTCCAAGGCTGCCAGGGGCATGCTCTCTGCCTCTCAGGACAAAACCGAAAAGGAATTCACCAAGTCCTGCCCGTTCAACCACGTGTGAGTGATGAGGACTTGTGCAGACACACATCTGGTCCCTGGACTGCTGAGAAGGAGGTGGAGGAACGTCCGCGTCTGCGGGAGCTCTGCCAGGACTCCCAGCTCCCCTCGAGCTGGCCTGGAAACGGAGTCCGGCTCCGCGGGGGCTCTCCCGGGATGCGGGCCCAGGCCTGCCGGGATCCTGAGAAGAGGCGACTGGAGAAGCCAGTTCCTGCTCTGCTCTGCCCCGTGGGGACTGATGGCCACACTGCATGCAAGGCCACCCAAAGTTGCATCTGGAACTTTTCAGGGCAGGACTGGTTTGCATGAGAGATTTGAGGTTGCAAACTCAATTCATCATTATTTATGAACAGGCACGGAGGAGTTTATTACTCTGATCACTCACTAATCATTCCTTATAAATGCAGGGACCGACAAAATCCCACAGAATCAATAAAGGGGTAAGTTCCCGATCTAAATCACGGCCCCTAGGATTCTTGAGTAAACCTTTCGGTAATTTACAAAGGCTGTTGAATTTTATAGTAAGTGTTTTTCAAACCAAGCTGGATTCTAAACAATAATGACTTTTTAATGTGGCTCTGTGATTACATTGTCATGGTGAAATACGGGGGTCTTTGACTGCATCCGAAATGAGCCTGGTGTGACTTACTCGCAGGCACAGACCAGCACGGCCCCAGGTAAAGCAATCTTCATAAATTACCCTCCAATCCGGGTGGCCTGGCAGGCGAGGCCTGATGCCAATGTTTGCAACTCAATTTTCAATGGACAATTTGTAAACAAGATCTTCCTTTTGTTCAGGGCAGTGGCCACAGCAGCCGCCTCTGCGTGGAGGGGCTGAGCTCCCCCAGCCCTCTGCATGCTGGCTGAGACTCTGCGTGAGTCCAGGACGTGGCCGCTCGTCCATGGAGCTGCTTAGAGGGAAGTGAATGAAAGGAACTGATGCAGGGTGCCAGCCGCAAGCCGGGTGCCCCGTGGCCCACGCAGCGCCATATGGGAGCCAAGAGCGAAACCCCTTCCTCCTCCTAGAAAGTCCTGCTGGGCGGTGGCCCCTCCAGCAGCCACGTGGCTCTCACCCATGTCTTTCCCTTCCCTCCTTCACTCTAATGATTCCAACCCCCCTGCCCCTGCTCCTGGGGGCCACACCCACTCTGTTTCTGAACCACGGAGTGACCGTTTGAGTGCCTCAGTGGGCCAGGGCCTGTGTTCCACACAGTGAGAACGGGATTCCCTCAGACCTTCTGCCCACCCCAGGGCACTACGAGACATGGCTGGGGGCCAGGGGGACCCATGGATGCTCTTGAATCCAAAGCCACTGGGCAGGCGGGTGAGCTTAGCTCAAATCCATGAACCCAGGTGTGGGCTGCGGGGCTGGCAGGCTGGGTGAAAGCCTGGGGACTCTGGAGGCTGACGTGGCTGGCATGGGGCACTGCTGTGGGTGATGGCGCTGGCCCGTTCCTGCCCTGCCGCTCTCGTCTCACAGGCTGGGGAGCCCAGGCCCTGGCCCAGGGACAGAGTGAAGGTCCTCAGCCCCGGGGCACTTCCGGTCAGGGACTGGGGGGCAATTGGAGCGGTTCCCACCTGGACTTTCACACCAGGGCCCCTCGCCCTGCCCCTCCCTGCTGCCCCACCCTGGAAGCTCCAGGACGGGCCCTGCCTTGCCCGGTGCCTGGGTCTTGGGGAGAGTCTGCTGAGGGCATCCATGCCCAGGGCCCTTGGGGGCAGGATCAGGATTTGCACTCCTCGCCCCAGGCGCCTCTGTCCAAAGGGCCCTCCCGGCCGACAAGGTCACTCAACACTGGGGCAGGTGGGCTCCTGGGGACAGAGGGCCCCACTCCCTGTGGCTGCAAAGTCACCCCCTCCTAGTTGCTCTGGAGGCTTCCATGACACAGATTCTTCTGCAGCAGAGGGGAAGGCACCCCCGCCCCAACCATCCACCTCCAAGCAGGCTGGTGGAGGGCTCGCTCCATCCGTGCGACGCCTGTGGGCTCCCACCTTCCTCTGGGTGCCCTGGGTGCACCAAGGCATTTCAGGAGCAGCTGCACCGGCTGGGAGGCGAGAAAAGCAGGAAGAGGCCGTGCTGGTGCCCCCCAGGAGCAGCCGTGTCTTCAGGCCTTGAGTATTTAGAAACCTGTTTTACACAGGCTCTCTTTCTGATTTTATGTGGCGTTTCACAGATACACACATTTATTCCCATGTTCCACTGGGGAGAGCTTCCCCACGACCCCGAGGTCCATGTCCCGTGGCTCTTGGGGTGGCTCCAGTGTGCAGTGGAAGCTTCCAGGTGCCCCAGGGTCCCTTGGGAGCTCTGCGGAGTCTTCTGTTTCTGGGGGTGGGAGCTGTGTTCATTCTCCCCAAAGCCTTCCTTCTGGTGCCCCCTGACTTTTGTGGCTGTTTCCAGAGGCAAGTTAGAAGTGGGGGTGCAGCTGTGGGCGTGGAAAGCACTCTTGCAGTGCCCTCGGGGTCTCTATGGGAGCGCAGCAGCTGGAGCTGGAGGGGCTGGGGTCCGGGAGACCCGAGTAAAGGCTGCTTGCACCAGGGCCCTTCCCGACACCGTCATTGAGGCTGGTGCAGAAGCCGGTGGGGATGGTCCCCAGGCCTGGGGTTCTGAGGACTGAGCTTTCGCCCCGATCCTGCCATCTGGGGGCTGAGGTTCTGCCTGGACGGCTGCCCCAAGAGCAGACAGGGCACACCCCTGGCTCCTAGGATGGTCTCCTGCAGCCTGACAGTAAGACCCCCTCTGCCCTAGGTGGGGACGCTGCATGCCCCCGAGAGGCCTCAGCAGCTTGTTTCACAGCTGAGGACACTGAGGCCTGGCGCACAGGGACACCCACCGGTGGCCCCACAGCTGGCAAGAGGTGGGCTTTAGGGTGTGGCCCTCTCGGTCAGATGCCGTCTGCCTTGCAGTACAGTCATTGGGGTGGGGGGAGCTGGTTCAGGGAGGAGTCTGGGAGCCGCTCCATCTGGGTAGTCCCAATGCCTGCAACTAAGCTCTCGGCACTGGCTCGGATCCATGCCCTGGACAGGCATTAGCCCCTTCCACTCCGAAAGCCCCTCGGAGGAGCTCAGTATCTTATCCCTGCTCTGTTGATGGGGAAACTGAGTCCCAGAGTTGTGATCATGGGGCTGGCCGGTGGAGTGGCACCCAGCTACGGGTGACGACGAGGCCCCGGGCCTCAAGGTGCACACGCAGGAGCCGGGTTCGTAGCGGCCGCTGGACTTCACAGGATGGTTGAGAAAATCAAACAAGTCAATGAATCGCAGATAACTGGACCCAAGTCAGAGTTGTGGGTGAGTTCCTTTTCAGTGTTTAACCAAAGCGTTTGTTTGCAGCCCTGGGACCATTTTCAAGAGGAAAAAGACCACGCAAAGAAGCAAGCAGAGTCTCTTTAATGTCCCTTCTTTAATTTAAAAAAAAAAAAAGATAGAAGTCAGGAGCCAAATTGCCTCCCATCAAGACACCGGAGAGAAGCGATTTAATTTCCGTAACGTAGGACAACAGTGAGCACGCAGCCTCACGGGAGAATAAATCCGGCCACTTTAAGAGGGAAGGGAGGCGCTAAGTATATCACATCAAAAATTAACATATGAACTTCAAATCTATGCACCAATTCAAAATCTGATTTAACAAACTGCTCTTATTAAAGTCAATTGGCGAGCATTCCATTATAAAAACAAATGAAATCTTCCCCGTCTATGAGATAAATAATTTTCTCCCCACACCTAAGCAGAGGCATTAGCTTAACGGGTAACAATCTAAATTATGTATTAAACTCAATTACTTTTTATTACTGCTTTCCAATTAGGGTTCCCTGATTGACTCTGGAGGTGTGGAGACTCCTCCCGGGCAGTCCCCGGTGCTCCTGGCCCCTGGATCTGGCTGTGCAGACACCATTCGCCCCCAGCTTAATTGAGCGTGTCTCTCCCTCACTCTAAGGCGAGAGTGAGGTGCAGCTTCTGATGGGGAGTGAACACGGACAGAGGCAGGAATACCGGCTAAATCACCATCTAACTCTGCCGGAGCCACTCCGGGCTGCCACTTTGGAGGCTGCAGGATCTCCTGGCCCTCCAGAGAGAGCTCCTGAGATCACCAGCTTTGTGAGGGCAGCTCTGCTGAGCCACCAGCCTCTAAGGTGCAAGCAGCATGCTGCTGCTATGAGGAGTGTCTCCCTGTCCTGGAGGCCCAGGCCCCCAGCTCCTGCCTGCACCCTGTGTCTCCCTTCCTTGGGGCCCAGGCCCCCAGCTCCTGCCCTGCGCCCTGCGTCTCCCTTCCTCGGGGTCCAGGCCCCCAGCTCCTGCCTGCACCCTGTGTCTCCCTTCCTCGGGGCCCAGGCCCCCAGCTCCTGCCCTGCGCCCTGCGTCTCCCTTCCTCCAGGCCCAGGCCCCCAGCTCCTGCCCTGCGCCCTGCGTCTCCCTTCCTCCAGGCCCAGGCCCCCAGCTCCTGAGCTGCGCTGCCCGTGCCTCAGCCGATGTCACACCACCATGCACTCCCCGATGTAACTAAGAGCTTTCCCTGTAAGAGTCCAGACATTCTGAGAAGGGCTGTGTTCTTGGCCTCTTTCTCAAACACCAGGGACAAACTCTTTTTAAGACGAAAACACGTGTAGACGCCCAAGTGCAAAGATGCTACAGTGAGGATCACTGCACGGTGACTGCAGAGGCAGCTCGCCCCGCAGAGCTGGCCGTGGCCTTCATGGAAGCCGGGGAGCTGCGGGAATGCCCATTCCTCAGAGTCGCTGCGCGCCCACTGTGAGCTGCTCTGAGCAACACAGTGGGAGCTGGAGGATGGGGCCAGAAGGGGCTCGGTGATGAAACCACGCCGGGAGGGAGAAATGACCAGGCGGCCGGCTGCAGGAGGCGGATGCTGGGAGCACGGAGCACAGGTGGCTGCGGGAGCTAGGAGCGCCAGGTCGGGGGTTTGGGCGAGAAAGTAGCTCTGAAACGGCAAAGTGAGGAGGGGAGGGGGCCGGGCATTCTGAGATTAGAAGAAGGGGTCCCAGCAGGGCAAGCTGGCAGCGTGGGGGTGGCAGCAGGTGGGGTCGGCCACCTTCAGGCTGGGCTTCAGGTGGGCCTCGGAACTGGACCAGAGGTCCCTCCACCCCCTCTCTGACTGCAGGAAGAATAAAAGGCTGGAAAGAGGGCCTGGCGGAGTTACACAGAGGAGACCCTCAGCCAAAAAGAGCCAGCGAGTGAGATTCGGAGAGCTGCTCGTGGGTTGGGGCACTGCAGGCAGGGGCCTGGCTTCTTCCCGAGTCTGGGCTTCGATGCACTGAGCCTTGAAGTTTCGTGTCCACTTGGGCCTCTCTGAGTGGCCCTGACAGGGACAAAGGACCCAGCAGCCCACACATCACCCTTGATTGGCACAAGGTGGTGGTGGTGCCTCCCAGGGCACCGGGAAAGGGGACTGGGCTTGAACTGCCAGGTAGGGGCCCCCGTGGGGCTCGGGGTGGGCGGGGCCGGGGTGGAGCTGGCTGGCCTCACAGCCCAGGGAGCCAAGAAGAGAGCTTTGGTGCCTTTGCTGGGAACTCCAGACGGGGCGTTCCGGGAAGCCAGATCTGCACCATGATGGCCACTGCCGCCACCGCACCTGGGTCCCAGAAAGAGCCCTTTCAGCCCACCCAAGGCAGAGGGACAGGCTGGTGAGCCACAGAGGGGCAGAAGGGACCTGAGGGCCCTGAGGCCAAGTCGAGCTCTAAGTCCTGGAGTCAAGCAGCCAACTGTCCCGGCTCCCGGCCACAGTGGCATCTGGAGATCGGCCCCAGCAGTGCCACTCCGGTAGTAACGCAAGAAAGCCCATCCTGTTTGTGTTCAGGGCCTGGACGGCCTCCGTGAGCTGGCTGCACAGGCCTGGGACTGCGGCACTGTCGGAGGACCTGCCTGGCCTCTTCATGCAAGCGAGGGCCTCGTTCAACCCTTGACATACCCGCAGGGCCAGACTGACCTTCTCACCTAACCCGAGAGGGAGAAGAACCAAAGGAGTCTCAGGAATAAGGACCCCCTCTGGACAATCCAATGTGCAGGGGGCTGAGCTGGGGTTCCAATTCGGCGTCACAGCGGGCTCCAGGTTCTGTAGCAGTTTCAGGGGTGACATTACCGAGGTCCCGGGGTGGGGAGACGTCAAGGATGATGAGGTTCAGCTGGGCACTGAAGGGCGTTGGGGCTCCATCCAGCAGAGGTGAGGGTGTGATGGGGCGATGGGCACGTGAGGTGGTTGGCTTTGGGTGTGTGTGTGTGTTTGTGTGAGATGAGTGTGTGTGGTGTATGGCATCTGTGATGGTCCAGTGTGTGTGTCTGTGTGTGCAGGTGTATGTGTGATGAGTTTGGGTGTGTGGTGTGTGAGTGTGATGGTTGTGTGTGTATATGGTGTGTGTGTGGTGTCTGGCAGGTGGGTATGTGTGTGTGATGAGTGTGTGTGATGAGCCTCAATGTGGTGTCTGATGAGCATGTGTGTGATAAATGTGTGTGTGATGAATGTCTGTGTGGTGTGTGAGTGATGCATGTGTGTGCTGTGTGTGGTGTGTGTGATGCGTGTGTGTGATGAATGTGTGTGATGAATATGTGTGTGTAATGAGCCTGGATGTGGTGTCTGGGATGAGCGTGTATGTGATGAATGTGTGTGTGGTGTGTGTGATGCATATGTGATGAGTGTGTGTGCTGTGTGTGTGATGAGTGTGTGTGATGCCTGGGTGTGCTGTGTGTGTGATACGTGTTTGTGGTGTGTGTGTGATGCATGTGTGTGGTATGTGGCGTGTGTGATGCATGTGTGTGATGAATGTGTGTGATGAGTGTGTGATGAGTGTGTGGTGAGCCTGTGTGTGGTGTCTGTGATGAGCGTGTGTGTGATGAATGTGTGTGGTGTGTGATGAGTGTGTGTGATGAGTGCGACCGTGATGAGCCTGTGTGTGGTGTCTGTGATGAGCGCGTGTGATGAATGTGTGTGGTGTGTGATGCGTGTGTGTGATGAGTGTGTGGTGGGCCTGTGTGTGGTGTGTGATGCGTGTGTGTGGTGTGTGTGTGGTGTGTGTGGGGAGTGGGGATGGCTGCAGGCGGAGGTGGTGTGCTCGCCAGCCAGGTTCTCAGGCTCGTCCTGACGCCCGTGAGTGTCCCAGGCCCCAGTGCTGTACCTGGCACAGGAGGGGAAGGACCCTCGCTCCCCCACGAGCCTGAGGGTGCCCGGCTTTGTCTCTCATCTCTCCTTCACCGCTGAGCAGTTCCAGCCAGGCGATGTCATCTCCCAGGCCTCACCGCCTTTTCCGCTCCTCCCTGCGGACTATGCGGTCAGCGCACGGACTCCATCTGGCTACCCGGCAGCTCCTCTGGCCACTCCCGCATCCTCCGAGCCAGGCCAGGCACTGCAGCCAGGCGTAGCCCTCCTCCTCCTCCTGTGTCCACCACAGCGTTTCAGAGGCTCCATCCTTTATGCCACCACCGACCCCTGGACATCGCTCAGTCCCTCCAGGGGCAGCATGGCTCACAGGGCTGGTGTGCTGAACAAAGGCTGAGCTTGGCTGAGCACTGTAGGGGCCAGGATGGGGGCAGTAGCCAGGAGGCCCAAGGAGTCCTGCCCAAGAGGAGACAGGCCAGGATGCCAGGCTCAAACCCTTGAGCCCTCTAGCGTGCTGGCCCTGTGCTGAACTCTGAGGGAACACAGGCAGAGAAAGAACCTGGCCTCAGCCTTTGCGACTGAGGAACCCTAGTTCAAGTGTGTATTCCAGGCAGGAGAGAATCCTGAAGTTGGAGCAGTCAAGGAAAGCTGCCTGGAGGAGGAGGCCTTGGAGTAACAGTTGAATGGCACCTGAGAAGGAGGGCCAGGGCCTCTGCCCAGGGCCTGCATCTCTCTCCATCAGCACACCTCGGAGGGTGCCCTGGAGCCGCGATGCCAATGACAGATGGCGGGAAAGCGCTGTCCCCACAGCGGGCACGGAAAACCACCGGCCCTCACCCTCTCTTGCACAACCCCTGAAGTTTGCTTTTTGTTTATTTGATGAATCCCTTCGATGTTCAAGAAAGAAATTAATTTTACTTATTCCTCAAGCGGTCGTTAGAAAAGCTTTTAATGAACACAGTAAAAACCAACTAATTATTGCAATGGCATTTTACTCTAAATAAAATTGACAGGAACCAAGAAGATGGTGCCTATAATTCTCCGCAGTTTATTAAAACCCATTTATCACATTTTATCCTAGAGGAAACTGATCATACCAGTCTGTGATAATTTAACTAATATTTCCTCACTGCATCTAAGATATAAGGGGAGTTTACTGATATTAAAGTCGTAATGCATTATATGGAGATGACCTTGCATTCTAATTACTGTTGTTGGTGAGGAATGGGGAAGAGAGTCATTCCATTCTGCACACTCCAGATGAAGCCAATGCATGCTTAATGTGAGGCCTCTAATTAGAAAAAATTCCCTTCTCGGTTTCAGCAGTTCATTATCTACCAACACAGGCACGGTGTGGTCATTTTTCCTTGTGAAACGTGTGCTGGGGGCCTTGGTGTTGGAGACCTCCCCCTACCCCAAGAGTGGCACCCGTGCCTCAGAAACTCACTGTGTCCATCCACTCCCTGAATGACCACTGTGAACCCACACGGCCCAGGTTCCTCCAGACGCCTGGCAGACAATTCTTAAGTGTGAAAGAAAGTGGTTCTGCTTTTCGTTAAAATTCAGAAGTCACCTTCTTCCAAAATCCGTACTTGAAAATGTAGCTTTTTTTTATACGTCTTGCTCTGGGAGTCTGTTATTGTTCCAGATCATGAAATGTCACGGGACTCAGAGGATAGGACGCCTGATTCAATTCCTAAATTTGAATTGCTTCTGCTGTTTTGCCACAGCAGCTCCTCCATGCTTGCACCCATACCTACATGTTCATGCAGAGACCCAGCTTCTGCTCACAGACACATCTCACCTCCCACAGCGTCTTCCCTGCTCGTGATGGTTAATGTTAGGTGTCAACGTGACTGCACTAAGGGAGGCCTAGATAGCTGATAAAGCATCATTTCTGGATGTGTCTGTGAGGGTGTCTCTGGAAAGATTAACGTTTGAGTCAGTGGACTGAGTACAGACCTGCCCTCATCGAAGTGAGCAAGCGTCACTTCCTCCATGGAGGGCCGGAGTAGAACAGAAAGGCCGAGGAAGGGTGAATTCACTGTCCTCCTTACCTTCCCTTGCCCTAGAACATTGGTTCTCCTGGTTCTCTGGTCTTTAGACTCAGGTTGAATGACTTTGGTTTTTAGAGACTGGGTCTCGTTATGTCACCCAGGCTAAAGTGCACTGCTGAATGACATCACTGTCTTTCCTGGTTCTCCAGCCTGCAGACGGCAGACAGTGGGACTCGCTGGCTTCCATAGCTACATAAGTTGATTCCTGTAATAAATCTCCTCTTATGTATATCTATTCCTATTCTATTGATTCGGTTTCTTTGTAGAACTCTGATGAACATAGACTGTGGTACCAAGGGTGGATCTGGAGGACCAGAATTTTGAGGATGAGTTTTCTGAATTCTTTCTGGAGTTTCTGGAATTAGACCTTTAATCTGACTATGTATGAAGACACTAATGATTCTATTTCCAATAGTAAAGAGAGCACTGATCATCCATGGCGTAAACTATAGAGATATGCAAAATATCTGCATTGGATCCTCCTAATAAACCACTTATAAGAAGCTAGGAGCTACATGACTCTGTATATGATACTTTTGAACATTTTAGGAAAATTGAGGAATACAACGATATTGTTTGCTTCTAATGCCATTGGACAAAGTGGTAAAAGAAAAAGATGAGCTCAGGGATTCAAATTCTCAGTTCAAGAGCCACAAAAATGACCTAAGAGCCTCTCTGTGTGCCCCGAGAGCCTTATCTTATACAATCACAGGGCTGAAGGGTCTGAAAATCAAACTCAGGACCTCATCCTGCAATTGGCCAAATTATTAATACAATGCAAGTTGAGCTCCCAGTCTCCTAGGGTGTCTGTTCTTAAGTGGGGAAGTTGATTGGGAAAGAATGGGATGCTGTAAGTTGGAATGGGGACTTGCGGGAAGACCCCGATGAAGCTGGGAGTATCAGGCCCCTAAATTCTGATGCGTATTCTTTACCGGTGGAAGAGGTCCCCCACCCCCAACAAAAGTGGCCTTCACAGCCCCAGGGGCAGCAGCATCCCTGCCAGCAGTGGGGTGGCCTTTCCACCCGACTTGAGGGAGTTCCCTGCGTCCTGAGCAATGTCTAACTCTGAGGTGGTGGGCGAGCGAGACAATGCTGATTCTTTTCAGGACCCACCCTCACCACCCCTCTTTGCCTCCAGACCTGTAACTAGACCCAACCCCAGCAGGCCCCTGAAGGTGAGGGACAAGCTGTGACCCACGGGAAGGTATGCTGCGCTCCAAAGAACAACATGGTTTTCTAATTGATACAAGCAGAAATCCAGCGGACATAAGTGGGAATGAATAGTAAGGCTGTGAGATGGTAGTGGAAGGAGCATAAGTTGGATCAGGCCAAACTTATTGATATGGCAAGCAGAGATTCTGGATTTAACGAAGTAGCTCAGTGAGTTAGGGCTCAGTTTGTTGGATGGCTGAACAGCATCAAAAGACAGTCTGCCCTGCCGTGAGCAAACCGGAAAGATCCAGGCTCCCCTGGCTTAATGTACAGGGAGGCTGGTGTGTTAGAGTGGGTTTGTCGTTTGAGGCCTACTCACCCGCGCTAGAGGGTCTGGAACACAGGCCTTTCACCAACACCTCAAAAAAGAGCTACGTGAGGAGGCCCCAGCTTTCTGGAAGAGCGCTGCCATAACCCTTCTCTGGAAGTCAGACCTTACGGTGGGAACCACAGCCACTCAGCTGGAGACCTAAGCGCAAGGGGAGCAACTGGATCCCGCTGGGGGAGGCCACAGGCAACGGGGGTGCGGGTGTAGCCGCCGGCAGCAGGGGCACAGCAGCAGTCGGAACAGCCTGGCTCATGAGACTCCTCACTCTGGCCCGTGATCATGGGGCTCCTGGAAGGGAATCTGCTCGGAAGCCTACTAAGTCCTTGCGTGATCTGTATAAGCAGGAAAGTTTTAGGTCAAGTGAACAAAGGTCTAAGTTGAATCTGGGCATAGCAGCACATGCCTGTAGTCCCAGGTTCTCAGGAGGTTGACGCAGGGGGATCCGTCGAGCCTGGGAGTTTGGGGCTGCCGTGATCACATCACTGCACTCTAGCCTGGGTGACGTAATGAGACCCAGTCTTTAAAAACAAAAGTCTAACTCAAATCATAAAATCATGACTCTCAAAGGAGAGAGTCATGGCCTCTCAATCAATTCTCAGACCTGAGCCAATTTCCAGACCCAGACCGGTGAATGAAGGGACAACAACGTCCCCTTGAGAAACCACCCTGGTACACCCCCCAGAACGTATCCTCTTAATCTTTTCCCTAGCCTTCCCCAAAGGGACCTGCCTTACCTTTGCCCAGGGTAAATGTGCACTGGGGAGAAGGAACTAATCAGACCTTTCAGGGACTACGGGCCCCGTCTGTGCACTGACGTTGTCTCCAGAAGACGGAAAAGGTCGCGGTGGCCATGCAGCCGGAGCAGGGGCTTTGGGAGCTCAACGCTCAGTGGAGTTTTAGCTCAGGTTCATTTCGCAGTGGGCCCAGCGTGTCCCCAAACCCATCCTGTACTTACGTCCCCATTCCAGAATGCATAATCGGAAGAGACGCACTGAGGAGCTATGCGTGTAGGTAGCATCTACAAGCTGGGTCCCCGGCCTGTGGAGGAAGGACCTTTACAGTGAAGGAGGTGAAGTAGAAGCCATTAGAACTGCTTCAACCTAGGGAGATAACGCAGTAGCCCCCGTGTCAGCAGGGGATATGCTCCAAGACCTCAGCTGATGCCTGAAACCCCGGCTGCATAAACCACCAAACCCGGTCTATACCATGTTTTTTCCTATAAATACATACCAATGATAAAGTTTAATGTATAAACTTGGCACAGTAGGAGACCATGAACAATAATAAAATCAAACAGTTAGAAGAATATACTGCAATAAATGCCATGCAAATGTGATTTCTCTCTCAAAATACCTTGCACTGTGCAACACGTAACTTAAAATGTGGAAAGCGAAACCAGGGGGAAGGGGTGACTCCTGTCAGTGGACCATGGAGACCGATGTGCCGTCGGGAGCGTGAAGCGGGCAGGGCTGGAGATTCCCACCACCTTCCCATTTGACTCTCCTATTTGACCTGTAGGGAACACAGCTGATCTTGGAGAATGACTGAAATATCATCAGCTTAACCAGCGGTCACTCCAGTGGCAGCTGCTGTACCAGATGTGGTTTCATTCCTTGAGCAAACTGACACCTCCTCTCCTACCTGGTACACCACTATTGATCTAGCAAATACGTTTTGTTCCAGCCCTGTCCAGAAGGCCGACCAGAAGCGGTTTTCTTTCAGCTGGCAAGGCCGGCAGTACACCCTCACTGTCCCACCTCAGGAACAGTGTTGCGTCAACTCTCCGGCCCTACATTCTAGTTGAGTCTGCAGGAATCTTGGTTGCTTTTCCCTTCCATGAGCGGTCACAGTGGTGAACGTTGATGACGTTATGCTGCTCAGACTTAGTGAGCTGGAAGTGGCCACCACTCTGCCCTCACTGGCGAGACGCCTGTGTGTCAGAGGGTATCATCTGACCCACCAGCCCGTACAGTTAGGTGTGCACAGCAACACTCTGTCAGCAAATGGCAGCAGTACATATGCAACTGGGTCCAACCAGACCCTGGGTGCTCAAGTAGGTTCTGTGAGAAGTGGCTCAAATGCCCATGGTCCCCGTTCCCACTCTACCACCTTTCTCAACTGAGACCCTCTCTCCCAGCCTGTGCCTATGGCCTCCTGGGGAGCTCCCCACAATCATTTGACAAAGGAAGAGATGACTCAGGCCTGGCGTACAGACGGCTCTATCGCATGTGCAGGCACCACCTGAAAGTGGACGCTGCAGAACTACAGCCCCTCCCTGGGACGTCCCTGAAGGGCAGCGGGGAACGGAAGTCCTCCTGGGCGGAGCTGCAGGCGGTGCACCTGGCTGTGCACTTCACTTGGAAGGAGCCATGGCCAGTTGTGCAGTGATAGACTAATTCATGGGCTGTGCTCAATGTTTCTGCTGGATGGTCAGGGACATGGAAAGAACAATTGGAAAAATCGGTGGTGAAGATATTGGGGGAAAAGATATGTGGCTAGGTCTCTCAGGGTGGGCAAAATCATGAAGCTATGTGTGTCCTATGTGAATGATCAGCAATGAATGACCACAGCAGAGGAGGGTTTTGGTAATCAGGTGGACAGGATGGCCCATTCTGTGGACACTGGTCAGCCCCTTGCCCAAGCCACCCCTGTCATCGCCCAGTGAGCTCACACTAAGTGGCCTTGGTGGCAGGATGGAGGTAGTGCATGGGCTCAGCCACGTGGACTCCCACTCACCAAGTCCTGCGTGGCTCTGGCCACTGCTAACTGCCCAATCTGCCAGCAGCATAGGCCAACACCGAGCCCCTGATATGGCACCATTCCCTGGCAATCAGCCAGCTACCTGGGGCAGGTTGATCACATTGGATGGCTTCCAGCATGGAAGGGGCAGCAGTTTGTCCTTACTGGAAAAGCCACCACCCACCGGCTTACAGAACGCCGTACCCACTGTTACGGTGTTCCACACTGCACTACTTCTGACTGAGGAACTTGCTTCACAGCCAAAGAACTATGACAATGCTCATGGGTCTCACTGGTCCTGGTATGTCCTCACCATCCTGAAGCAGCCGGTGTGATAGAATGGTGGAAGGGCTCAATTCAGCACTAACTAGATGTAATACCTCACAGGGCTGCGACCAGGCACTCCAGAGGGCCACAGATGCCCTGAATCAGAGACATACATGGTGCTGCTCCTCCCATGGCCGGGACCCATAGGTCCAGGAATCAAGAGAGTGTCGCCACTATCACCCTAGTGACTCACTGGCAACGTTTGAGTTTCCTCTTCCTGCAACTTTGTATTCTGCTGGCCTAGGGATCTTCATTCGAGAGGTAGAATGCTTCAACCAGGGGACACAACAGTGACTCTGTGGAATTGGAAGTTAATATGCCGTTCTGGGGTCCTCCCGCCTGAGAGTCAGCAGGCTGAGAGGGGAGTGACAGCGCTGGCCGGGGTGGCCGATCAGACCACCGAGGGGAACCTGGAGTGCGCTGCACAGTGGAGGGAGGGAGGAGTGTGTCCGGGAGACAGGAGCGCCTCGGGCATCTGCTGGCGCTGCCATGCTCTGTGACTAAAGTCACCAGAAGCCACAATCATACAATTCAGGCAGCGCCCCTAATGGCCCAGACCCTTCGAGAATGAAGGTTTGGGGTCACTCCACCAGTAAAGAACCACGGCCAGTGGCGGCACTTGCTAAGGGTAAAAGTTTATGGACTGGGTGGTGGAAGAAGGTGGCTATTAATACCAGCTACAACTGCAGGGCCGGTGGCAGAAACGAGGACTGCCATCGTCAGTACTTTCTCCTTGTTTCCTAACTCACATGTTCGTGTGAATATCTACATATATTAACCAAATATATTTGTTTTCTTTTCTCTGTTGTCTCCTTATCATGTAGCATAAAATGTAACAAACTTTATATCAGTATTTAGGCGCTGTTAATTTTACATCTTGTGTTTATGTCACGGGACATGAGGAGAAAAGTGACCATCACTCAAGGACCTTACCGGCTCTTTTGGGGAAGGAATTAGTGTCTTTGGTTGTATATAGGGCAGTTGTGTCGTATTAGGCTCAACTGTGATCTTATTGCCTTTCTGGAGGTTAAATAGTTTAAGCTGTGTTTGGATGCTAAGCTGACGAAGGGTGGACTGTGGGGTGAATTTCAACTTGACTGGGCTAAGGGCAGCCCTGGTAGATGGTAAACATTCCTTGTGGGTGTGAGGGCAGCTCCAGAGGAGGTCGGCATTTGAACTGGTAGACTGGGTGAAGAAAATCTGCCCTCACCAGTATCATCTAATCCACCATCATCGAATCCACCCAAAGCCCAGGCAGACCAGAAGGGCGGAGCCAGGCACATCACCCGTCTCCTCTAGAGCTGGGGCTGCTGCCTTCTCCTGCCCCCAGACCTCCGTGCTGCTGGTTCTTTGGCTTCAGACTCAGACAGAGTCACACCACTGGCCTTCCTGGTCTTCCAGCTCAGACAGCAGCTCACAGGGCTTCAGACCTCTTGGTCTCTATAATCTTTGAGTCAATTTCTGTAATAAATATCTTCTTTTTTACATACACACAGACACACACACAGAGTCACGTGTTGCTTAATAATGGGGATGTGTTCTGAGAAATGCGTGGTTAGGTGACTTCGTCCTCTGCGAGCGTCACAGGTCACTCACAAACTGGACGGTACCGCCTGCCACACGCCAGGTCACTCACAAACCTGGACGGTACCACCTGCCACACGCCAGGTCACTCACAAACCTGGACTGCCACACACCAGGTCTGCAGGGTGCAGCCTATGGCTCCCAGGCTACTGACCTACACAGAGTGTGGCTTGTACTGAACAGGTAGGCAGCTGTGACGCAATGGCAAGCTGTGGCATATCTCAATGTACAGAAGGTACAGTGAGAACATGGCATAAAAGATTAAAAACGGCACACTGGTGCAGGGCTCTTACCGTCAATGGAGCTTGCAGGATGGGAAGTGGCCTTGGGTGAGTCGGGTGAGTGTGAGTGACTGTTGGGACCAGGACATTAGTGTACACTACTGGAGACTATAAACATTCAATGTAGTAAAACTTTTTTTTTTCAGCCTGGCATGGTGGCCTGTAATCCCAGCATTTTGGGAGGCCGACGCAGGCAGATCATGAGGTCAAGAGATCGAGACCATCCTGACCAACATGGTGGCGCTCCGCTGCTACTAAAAATACAAAAATTAGCTGGGCGTGGTTGCGCTCACCTGTAGACCCAGCTGCTTGGGAGACTGAGGCAGGAGAATCGCTTGAACCCTGGAGGCGGTGGTTGCAGTGAGCCGAGACTGTGCTACTGCACTCCAGCCTGGTGACAGAGCAACACTCCGTCTCAAAAAAAAAAACCACGAAAAACTTTTTTCTATTTTTAATAATAAATTAACCTTATCTTACTGTACCTTTTTTTTATTTTATACACTTTGTAATTTTTTAAACATTTTGACTCGTAATAACAACTTAAAACACAAATACAGCTGTACAAAAAATTTTTTAAGATCTTTATAAGCTTTTCTCTGTTAATTTTTTAAAGTATTTTTTACTTTTTAAACTTTTTTGGTCACTGGCAAGGCATGAACACACGCATTAGCCCAGGCCTGCGGGGTCCGGACCATCGTGACTTCACCGAACCGCAGGAGCTTTCTGCTGGTGGTAATCCTGTGGGATATAGACCTTGGCGTGTGAGGTCCCTGCCTGGAGTCACTGGGATGCAGGCGGGACTGTGTGTGTCCTGCTGGTTTTGTGTCTCTGCGGACCCTAAGCCCCCGCCCACACGGCTCCCTTATGGACCGAGGCTCAGGCGCCCTGGCACAGTCGGGGTGGGGCAGCTCGTGCCGCTGTAGCAGAGCACGTGAGAATCGAACCCTCGGAAACCAGGCGCGGTCTATTTCCTTCTCCGGGAGGGGCTGGCGGGGCTGCTCGCGGGTCTCAGGCCCAGGCCCGCGGACTAACAGCTGGGGATGTCGCCCTGGCAGCCTGGGCTGGGCAGGCCGCGGTGGCAGGGGCATGGCCGTGCGCACCCCGCGCCCCGCACCCCGCGCCCGCACCCGCGCCTGCGCCCCGCACCCGCGCCCACACCCGCGCCCGCGCCCCGCACCCCGCGCCCCGCACCCGCGCCCCGCG